>JAUCBJ010003464.1:0-22090 GCA_032718475.1 Nemertoderma westbladi | reverse complement strand
GATCTTTTGGTATTTACTGTCTGACTTAAACTAACTTAATTATATATAAAATCATATTGGAATTGGAACTGTTGATTATATATACCAAGGCAAGACTAAGACTAGATCGGCTGAAAACAAACTGCCAAATGGAGGACCAAAGACGCTTATCTAATGGTGTAACTGCCAACCCCAAACGGCGTACAACTGCGACTCACACCATAAACAACACCAGCAAACAAAAAGACACACAAAAGTGGACAAAAACAAGCGTGGAGTGCTCTTTCTGTAACGGCGTTTGGACGGAGATCGAGGTGCCGGCAGAGATAAACTCAACACTTATCAGCAAGAAACATTTCGCCTGCGGCTTCTGTTCCGCGTCTCGAATCCAAAACCTAGTAAAGGAATTCCTCCAACTACAACAAGAGACCGAATCAGTCAAACAAGACGTAGACGACCTCACAACCGGAGACGATGATATCAAGGCTGACCTAACACGAACGCGTAAAGAACTAGATGAACAGATCAAAGAACTAACGTCAACACAAACCGACACGCAATCAAAACTTGAAAATCTGAAAATCTTACCCACGGACGACCAAGTCAACCCTGCGCTATGGTCTACTGTAACCAGGAAGAACTCGAAACCTAATTCAGAAGCCAGCAGCACAGAGCCGTCGCCTAACATTGCCCTACTGTCAAAGCAACTCAAACACGAAGAGAAAGAACAACACGTCCGACAGAACAACATTGTCATCTCTGGCTCGAAACCTGATGATAACAACGACGAATCATTTGTTAAAACAATGGCCTCAGACCTCGAAATAAACATTGACAGCACAACAAAAATCCCGACAAAAAGATTTGGTAGAACCCGGCCATCTGGCGCCCGCAACCTAGTAGTCACACTCCCCGCGAACATCAGATCAGACTTCCTAAAGAAGGCCAAACTGCTACGAAACATCCCAAGCTACCACAATATCTACATATCACCGGACCTAACTCCTGCAGAACAAAAAATACAATTCGACTTGAGAGAGGAAAAACGGAACTTGGAACAACAACAGCCAGAAAAAACGTGGATTATATATCGAGGAACTGTAAAAGAAAAGACATCACAGCACTCAACCCCAGACTCAACGGGATTTGCAGGGAACCAGACCTCAACCTTGCACAATAGTAACGATACATCTCAAACCCTGGATTGACTACCACGAAAACAATCAAACGCGACCACAGTGCTACACCCAACACTCGAGACCTTCCTCAACAAAGGTATCCACATTACACACCTGAACATTAGAAGTTTGTTACCTAAACTCTCCGAAATAAAACTCATCCTAAACACACAAACCATCGACATACTCACCCTATCAGAAACTTGGCTGGACGCATCAATAACTAAAGAAGCCGTGAAAATAAATGGATATGAAATGCATAGAAATGACAGGAACAGGGAAGGAGGTGGGGTAGCAATTTATATCTCGGAGAATCTTACTTTCAACCCAATAACTCCACAACAAATCACCAACCCAACACCCGAATGCCTTTTTGGCAGTCTCCACCTACCACAAAGTAAACCGATTCTCATAGGAACAGTATACCGCCCACAGTCAACCCTAACATTCTTTGAGGACCTCGAAAACACTATCGGAGACACCACAAACTACAAAGAAATTTTTATACTAGGTGACACCAACAGCGACACCCTCAACACTCGCGACCCTAACACAGCAACACTACGGCACAAACTACAATCGTTCTGTAATACCTCTGGTCTAGAACAAATCATTAAGGAGCCAACCCGTGTATCCAAAACGTCACAGACCACCATCGACCACATATTTGTTTCCTCACGACAATCTGAGATGATTAGCGCTAGCGGTGTAATTAAAACCGGCCTAAGTGATCACTATATGGTATACGTCACCCGCAAAAGGAAAAAGAAGAACAATGCCTCTAAGCACACAACCCGATTATGTCGATCATACAAACACTACACAGCCGAGACCCTCCAGAACCACCTAAGAAACAGCTCTGACCTAAAGAACATGCCCTCGATATCATGTCCTGACGCCGCAGCCAATCTACTCACAAAAGAAATCACGCGCATCCTCGACACCATCGCACCAAGAAAAGAAATCCGCGTCAAAAACTCTATTGAACCCTGGATGACCCGCGACATAACAGATAAAATACAATCTCGAAATAAGGCTCTCCTATTATTTCATAACCACAGAACAGCCTCCAACCACTCCGCATACAAAAACCTAAGGAACGAAGTCACACAACTGATCCGGCTATCAAAATCATCATATATTAGACAACAGTTAGAGAACAACAAAACAAACAGTAAAGAACTATGGCGAACACTGAAAAGAATCGGCGCACCCTCTAAGAAATCAAACTCTCCTAGCACAGCCATCTCCTGCCTAGATATTGATAAGAAACTGATACATGATCAGGAAACCATAGCTGACTCATTAAACAGCTACTACACCAACGTAGCCGTATCTCTCCAAGATCTACTACCTGAACCCTCAGGACACTACAATGGCCCTGCTGTCGAAGAATTCTACCTAAACAAAGGAATCAGTAAAAACAGCTTCAGCCTCCAAACCACAGACTGCAGCACAGTTTCAAAGATACTGGGTAACCTCGACCCATCCAAAAGCAGTGGCCCAGATGACATCTCCCCTCGAATTCTAAAGGATGGTGCCGCCATAATAGGAGTGCACCTAACACATATGATAAATCTATCCATCACCTCAGGTATATTTCCTACCCCCTACAAACTGGCAAAAGTAGTTCCTATAATGAAAAAAGGCAACAGACTAGACCGCTGCAACACCAGACCGATATCCCTACTACAAACGGCTTCCAAAATCCTCGAGAAAGTGGTGTACATACAATTTGCCAACTATCTATATTCCAACAACATTATAGACGACTATCAATCCGGCCTCCGACCCGGCTACTCAGTCCAAACGTGCCTACTATACCTCGACGACCAAATTCGTGATGCTATCGAAAACGGGAAACTTATGGGACTGGTTGCAATTGACATCCAAAAGGCATACGATTCAGTAGATCGATCAATTCTGCTACACAAACTTGAATGTATCGGCATGGACGCCCATTCAATTACATGGTTTCGCTCGTACCTGACAGACAGATACCAATATGTTCAGGTTGGAAATAAATCATCAAAGATACTGCCCATCGACTGGGGAACTCCCCAAGGTGCGCTACTCGCGGTGTTGTTGTTCCTAATCTACATAAACGACTTTGACCTGGCTATAACAATAACCCCGACTCACCATTTGCCATCGATCACCCCGACCGTCGCCACACCACCAGCCAACCAGACCATTGCAACAACAACGCCAACGACCAACCCGGCCGTCACCACACCAACGGCCAACCCGGCCGCGGCTACGCCACTGGCCACACCGGCCATCGCCACGCCAACGGCCATCCCGGCCACGAACACGCTACCGGCCACCCCGACCGCCGCCACACCAACGGCCAACCCAGGCGTGACCATGCCACTGGCCACCCAGGTCGTCGCCACTCTATCGGCCACCCCGGCCGTGACTACGCCACTGGCCACCCCGGTCGTCGCCACCCTATCGGCCACCCTGGCCACAACTACGCCACTGGCCAACCCGGCCGTCGCCACTCTGTCGGCCACCCCGGCCACAACTACGCCACTGGCCACCCCGGCCATCACCACTCTATTGGCCACCACGGCCGCGACTACGCCACTGACCACCCCGGCCGTCGCCACTCTATTGACCACCCTGGCCGTGACTACGCCACTGGCCACCCCAGCCGTCGCCACTCTATCGGCCACCCCGGCCGTGACTACACCACTGGCCGCGACTACGCCACTGGCCACCCTGGCCGTCGCCACTCTATCGGCCACCCCAGCCGCAACTACGCCACTGGCCACCCCGGCCATCGCCACTCTATCAGCCACCCCGGCCATGTCTACGCCACTGGCCACCCCGGCTGACGCCACTGTATTGGCCACCCCGGCCGCGACTACGCCACCAGCCAACCCGGCCGCCGCGATGAAATACGCGGACGACACCAACCTGCTCAGTGCCGGCACCAACCACCACGATATCGCCGAATGTCTCTCAGGAACCTTGGCAAGAGTCTCACAATGGTCATCCGATAACCGACTCCGAATCCACCCGGACAAGTTCGAATTAATGTTATTCGGCACCCATGCGCGACTGACTAACACTGACGACTTCTCGGTAACCTACCAAGGAAAAGAATTAATGACATCCGAATCGGTAACCTACCTGGGATACTCGTTAGACGCCACGCTATCTGGCACATCAAACGCCCAAAGGACAATAAAAAAAGGGAACTCGTGCCTTCGGTTCTTGTACCGCAATCAAGAAGTCCTGGATAAGCCTCTACGCCGCTTGCTGTGCAACTCCCTAATACAACCCCTAATAGACTACGCAGCTCCATTTTGGTACCTCAGTACCAACAAACGGTACAGACAACAAATTGATGCGCTCCAACGGAAATGCATCAGATTCTGCTTGTCACTTCCAACTCGTACTCACTTAGACACAAGTCATTTCACGGCAATGAACTGGCTACCGATCACTCAACGAACACACCAGCTAATCCTGACTCACGTCTACAACGTCTATAACAAAAAGGCACCCACATACTTACAGAATTTAATAAACTTTGACCATACGACCAACAGACTACGTAACGGCTTTGCACACGCTATTGTCCCACACAAAAGAACTGCAGCTGGAACACTATCATTCTCATACCTGGGACCATACCTTTGGAACCAATTACCGAGCGACATAAAAGCATCCCCTAACACTGAAACATTCAAACACAAAGTAAAAGAACACCTAATGAAACACGTTATATCAAACGAATCGTCAATTTTTTACGCTAAACACGTCATAAACACTACACTACACACACAACTTCGACAACACCGAACCGACAGGACCCCCATGAAAACGAGACGCAGTCTCTTGGGGCTATCCTGAACAATAAACTAACTCCCAGTATAAAGGACACTAAGAGAAACAACCGCACCTGAAACCTACCGGACCGAACCGCAACTCAGACAAATACAAACGCACTATACACTAATAATACACACACCACACACCATACAGTACCTACCTACACAACACTGTCACCGCGATTTGACTCTAATAGCCAATATATACATTTACTTATAAATATATGCAAATATTATGCTATGCACTGTTTGTTTGTTTGTTTGTTGTTTTTAGACTTTTTACCCTCAGTGGATTGACCCTATGACATTATGTCTTTTATTTCAATTACCCGTATATTTTACTGTATATTTTATTGTTAATAAATAATTCCAATTCCATTCCTGGCATGTGTAATTTACTTCCGACCGCCGGCGCTTTTTCCCTCTATTTGATCCAAATAGATTACAGGATTAGGATTTTAATCACTTGAATCACTGAAATAACGATGTGTAAGAAGCCTATTCAAGTTCAATACAAACCTGTTAAGTGAAGAACCTTCGCATTAAATGTTGAATGTGGGCCAACTTGACAGTTGACAGACAGACAGAAGATCTGGATTCGAAAATTCTTTCCAACGTACCGCTGTACCGGTAGTAGGCCGGCATTTCGAGGAGGCCATAATATTTTTCCAGTCAGCCAGTCTGCCAGTGCAGCCCTTGCCGCTTGCCTGTTGTTTCGACCAACCAGCGCCAGGAAGACAGAGCCCAATCTAAACTGTCGTCGTCATCGAATTACTGGCACTGCACTGCCTGACTGCATTACATACAGACATACTGACATATTACTGTATTCTGGTATTACAATACAATTAGGCTAGGCTGCTAGGCCTATATACATGATATAATGCAGTAATGTACATAAATAATATATAATGTATAATGTATATGACATACCTATATTACTGTATTACAGTATTATGTATTATATATGTTATGTAGGCCTATAGGCCTATAACATATAATGTATAATATAAAAAGATTTATCAGTTTATATGACAGTCAGGCAGTATGAAGCTTAATTAAAAATAACTTAAACAGTTAATATAGGCATACGGCAGTAAACAAACATATGGCAGTATGGTCAACCCTATTGCAGCACTTAAACCAGTAAACAGCTGGCCTACACACTGCCTACCTGCCACCTGCAGCACTACTGTCAAGCTCTCAGAATGTGGCTGAGTGGGTGCTGGTAGGCTGGGGCAGGCAGTGGAGTGTCTACTGACTGACTAATGTACTGCAGTACAGCAGTACTGCATGCACTGCTGCATGATTTATAGGCCTATAAACGAATTTGGCGGTAAATTTTAGGCGGTTTATTCAAACAGCCTTAAGACATATTGGCAATGATGTGCAGGACGTTTGTTCAACACGACAAAGTAGCATTTAACAAACAGCTGGAATAAACATGTATGATTTATGTTACACAATAACGTGTAAAACAAATGTTAAATAATTACATGATAAAACATGTTACATTTAGGTATCATAAAAACGTGATCAACAAATGTTTGATTATAACATGATTGGATATTATGTTATTTAGATGTTAAAATAACATGTTGATTAAAACAAGTTTAGAAAAAAAACATGTCAACATGATTCAAGCATATAAACAAACGTTTGGTATAATAGCGTGTAGCGTGTCTGGTTAGCAGATAACAGAACAAACATATAAACAAACACTAACTACTGAATACATAGTTATCTATGAATGTCATCATTGCCGGAAGTGACGACAACAAATTTTCCTAGCAACAAAGTATTAGCTATAATATATTGGTCCAGGAAATATATTGTATGTCTATAGCAGCGGTAAATTTAAATTTCAGTAAATGTATTTCATAGAATAACTGCAAATGAAATAATGTACTTTTAGGGTAAATATAAAATTGTTATGAATTATTGTTGCAAATTGATAGAAAATATAATAGTGGGGTCGCTTAAGGTGAAAATCGTTAATTGCCGGACAAAAGCATGAAAATGTGACTATATATGTAAAAAAAATGTGTAGATTAATCTGAGCCTGTGTACCAAAAAAATTGACTACTTCCCTAGCAACAGGGTGACTTTTTCATAGCAACCGGGTAAAATTGGTCATTTCTGTTATTGAAACTCGCCATAAACAAAAATTACGATTATTTAACTGGGTTAGTTTATAATATAAGTCTGTACACGTTTCCATAGCAACAAGGAGACCTTTCCCTAGCAACCGCTGTATATTTAATGAAATTATGAGCCACAAGGCTGTAAATTTAAATTATTTAGTATTATAGTTATTCCAATTCTTTTAATTATACGAATCATATGTGATCAATAACAAGAGCAAGTGCATAATTAAGTGCATTTAAACCCAGCCTTCCCACACTTGCAGTTTGTGTAATTGCGCTTTTTGCATGCACATTTAATGACTTTGTAGCACATCGTTGCAGCGTCTGGAAGTGAACTCCAGACGGGATTCCATTGAGTATTAAATACCCAACCGAAATCCGCTGGTGAAGAGAGTATCGGTTTGTCCTGTGTGCAGACTGCCCAAACTAGCCCGCATCACATGTTGGTAAAGGGCGTGTTGAGTTGGTGGCAAGCGATCAATCACGCAGTTGCGTTTGGTGAATAGATCCCGTCTTGTATTATTTATACTCGTTCTGTTTGATTTTCTGTCATCCATACGTATGACAAATTTTTCCAACGCTTTGAATTCGCATTGAATTGTACCAACCAAGTTTTCCAAGCAGTTATTTTGCCAATATTTCTGAAGTGGGACACGGTGTCACAGCCACTAAGGGCATGGAACATCAATAAACCCTTTGATTTGTCCTCACCTTAACTTTTGGGATATATTATTCACATTGAAATATTTAAAATGTTTTCCAGAACCGAATGCTAACCATATGTTCAGTCTGGGATGATTGGATAATAAATAAAAGTGAATTTAATTTAATTACGCCTGGTAAGGCACAGTAAAATATATATAAACAATAAAACAATATATAATTGAAATTCTAATTCATAATATAAATAGATTAATTAATTAAAATGGTATGAGTCTAGCATATTATTCAGTCTGAGGCGGCCCACACTCTGATTGGCTGGGCGTTTTGTGGGCAGTTTAGTAGGTGGTACAAGGGGGCAACGTTATCACAAAGATTACAGCGGCACGAGGCACAAGGGGAGTGAAAGCCCTGAGTTTTGCAGATTTTATGGTGAAAACCGTGTATAGACACTCTCGTAGTTACGTGACGCAATTTGTTCATAGCAACGGTCCACCCTCGCGACTGGAAGGCTGGTGAAGTCCAGAAGTCGTGAGGGATGTCGTCGATTTTTGTTGCGACTTCAGCACGGTATTGGCGCAGTGCGTCGGTGTCAGGGAGATGGAACTGTGTTGCAATATCTTCTACAAGGTAATTCTCCTTGCACATTGCAAAAACAAGACGATTTAAAGTGTTTTTATGTACACCAAGTGTCTTTTTAAGAAATGACGCCTTAACGCGGTCCAAACTGTGCAGGTTAGCGGTAGATAGATATTCCCAAAATACAGTAATGTTGTATGTCAAGATGGGCATTATTTTAATACGAAAAATCGAGACTGCTGTTTTAAGGGACAGTACTCTAGGATTTTTAATGTTGTGTATGGCCATAGTCGCTTTACAACAAACATTCGTAGTGTGTTTAGTAAAAACCAGTGTTGGTGCAGTGTAACCCCTAGGTATGTGTAGGATGTTGCCATGGAGACGGATTCACCATTATAGTTGAATTTGTCTGCTTTGCTGAGCCTACCACCACGGCGGAATTTTATTACGGCTGTCTTTTTTATGTTTACTTTTAATCCATTCGCATTGGACCATTTGGAAAGAGAATCGAGTGCTGTCTGAATGGCTTCCTTCGAGTGGGAGTATACCAGAAGGTCATCTGCATAAAATAGAATTATCAGCAGTACAGACGCCAACTTGAGGGCCCCAACAAGGTCAGCGATGTATAGTATAAACAGAATGGGGCTAAGGGAATCGCCTTGTAGTAAGCCACGGATTTGTTTGATGGGGTTAGATTTTCGCAGGCCATCGTAAACAATAATAAAATTTGGTGCTAGTAGTAATTTAATAAATTCGATAAGGCGACCTTTCAAACCAAATTGAGATTTCAGTTTGCTGATTAGCCGGTTTCGTGGTACCGAGTCAAATGCCTTGCGGAAATCCACAAAACAGGCATAGACTGGCCTGGTTTGTATATTACCCTTGATGTCCTTTATGAGTTGCTCGAGAGGTTGCCTGGTGCTACGTCCTGGCAGGAATCCATATTGTTCGATTGGGATTTTTTCTCGTAAGGTTTTGAGTAACCTCTTAGCTATTATACCAGTTAGGATTTTGTACACGTTACATAGCAATGCGATGCCACGATAGTTGTCTGGTAGCGTCCGGTCACCCTTACCCTTGTACAGGACTTTGCATAAACATAGCGACCAATTGGAGACTAGTTTGAGTGAGAAGAAGCATGCGTTAAACAACATAACCCAGAATAACAGTGTCAGTGGTAATGCGGCCTTCAAGAATTCGTAAGGTAGACTGTCATATCCACCGGACTTTCTATTAGGTTTCTTCATTACTTCGTCCTGGACTTCTTCAGCAGTGAACGGAGCATTATAGGGGAGTTCATTTCCATCATCAGCATCTTGTTCGCTGTCGATATCACTAGATGTATCGTCGACAATTTGTGTTTGGGGATCGGGCTGTTCGGACAGCAGTTTATTGAAGTGTGTCTCCCACAGAGCTAATGGGACAGGGCAGGGGGGGTCCGGGTGATGTTTCTTCCACCATTTGTAGGGAGTCGATTCTGCCTCGGCAATTAGTAATCTCTCTTGATGTTCAATGAAAGCATCGCGTTTATTATTTAGTAATTCCTTGTAACTGCATTTCAGTAGACAGAGGTCCTCGCGGAGACTGATGTCAGATTTTGCCCGGTTGTGCTGCGCAATGACCTTCTGGCGAAAGTTGTAGCATTCGGCATCGAACCAGCGATTATTATGATTGTTGCTGCTGCTAGATACTGTTACAGCTGCGTCCTTTATGGCCTCCGTGACATACTCATAGGCCGATTCAATGTCGTTGTCCTTCATCAGGTGATCTATCCCCACTTGCAAACGACTGTCTGATAGCAGGTTGTTTATACTGAGTTTACGCGTCTTCGTTGGTTTATTGTTAGTGGTTTCAGTAGGGGTTACATGATTGTCGTTTCTATGTAAGTTCCAGTGCATCTCTATTGGCACATGTTTTCTCATACCGTTTACAGGATAGTGTATCTCCGAAACACTAACATTGGCGAAAACCAGATCTATTAGGCTAGAACCATTGTGGCAGTAATATGTAGCCTGAGTGCGGTCATTTTGAAGTTTAATTCCACGACCATATTCTTCCACAAAGCATTCCATGTTATCTGTTTTTGCATTTCTGCATCTGTCAAATCTGACATTGAAGTCCCCTGCCAGAATTATATTCCCGTCGTAGTCAGCATCGATGCAATCGACAGCAGTGCACAGTCCCTCTACCAGTTCATCCTTGCTGGTGGTCGGTGGGAAGTAGCAGCATATAAATATTCCAACGTTGGTTTTTACAGCCATGCAATTATCGTTATCCATTAACAATTCCGGGTTTAGGTGTGGTTTAACACTGATAACAATACCACCGGAGGGTCTGCCACGACCTGATTGTCTCTTAGCCAGTGATTCGAATACATAGTATCCTGGGATTTGTGATTGGTCAGTTGCAAATGTTTCAGTTAACATCATAATATCTTTGTTGAATAGAGTATTATCAGTGGAGAGTTGCAAGACAGAGCGCAGTCCCTCAACATTCCAGAGAAGAGTTTTGATCGGGACAGTTGAGGTCGTATGTTGCGGCTCTATGGAGGTCGGCGAACCCGAGGAGGTCTGCGGACCCGAGTGGGTCGGCTGACCCGAGGAGGTCGGCGAACCCGAGGAGGTCGGCGAACCCGTGGAGGTCTGCGGACCCAAGTAGGTAGGCTGGCCCGGGTAGGTCTGCGAACCTAAGGAGGTTGGCGAACCCGAGGAGGTCGGCGAACCCGAGGAGGTCTGCGGACCCGTGTAGGTCAGCTGACCCGGGTAGGTCGGCTGACCCGAGGAGGTCGGCGAACCCGATGAGGTCGGCGAACCCGAGGAGGTCGGCGAACCCAAGGAGGTTGGCGAACCCGAGGAGGTCGGCGAATCCGATGAGGTCGGTGAACCCGAGGAGGTCTGTGAACCCGAGGAGGTCGGCGAATAAAAGTGAACTCCGATCAGTATTACTAAAACGTCTGTTTCACCCGTGCGCACAATGATATTTGTAGCCCCCATTGACAATGCATGCTGGATGTGTACTATAATGCGGGTGTCAGTTTCTTCGTGTGAGCAATTTCCCATAATGGTGCCTCGACTATCCTGACAGAGCACATCTTCTTCCAATGTTGAGTAAATATATTTCCCTTCTGGGTATTTTTCTAGAATAATTGATTTCGATAAGTAGTTGAACAACTCGTTTTTATTATTAGAGTTCCTTAAGAAATCCATCGAATTTGCTGGAATTTTGGTTTTATCCTTAATGTTAACTTGGTTTCCACTACCACGTAAGTTTCTGATACCCATTTTCAAGCTTTCATGGCAGTATCTGTCAAAAACAAAGTCAACAAAGAAAAACAAAGAATTGTTCAATTCGTGCTTTATATGAGGTATTATTTTATTAGTTAAATAGTCTTGTATGGTGGAACATCCTATAGTTCGAAGGCAATGAACTATGAAAGGTGCATCAAAGACTTTAGCATGAAAATACTCAGGGACATCAACACTATATGTTGTATCAAAAACCTTTAATATGTCAGATTTAGTCTCATAATTTATGTCACCATACTGTGAAAGTGAAGGTGGATAAGGGTGGTTCTCATGAGCACTACTACTACTACTACTAGGATCGGCATGCTGCATTGCAGCTGCATTTTTAAGAATGCTGTGCCGGCTTGTCAACAAAATTGCACCGCCACAACTCCCTATCACCCATGACATTTGCTAGATCATCCGCATCTTTAAGGCCAGTGTCCTTTAAGATGCGTCTCAAGAAAGTCATGAGCAAAGAAGACAGACGGATCTCCTTTTCGGGTTTGATTCGCAATAAAGAGTTTTGCAAACAATGATGCGTCGGATCGAACCTCAGACATGCGTTTGTTCTTTACATTAGATATTCTAGGCGATTTAAAAGTTTGAAACGAGTTGGATTTAATGACATCTTTGAACGGCCTTACATTATTAACCAAAACATCAGTTACAAAATTAGTATATTGTATCTTGCGCCACATTCTTCAATCTTACGTATGGTATTAACTACAGACTCAGGAGCATATGCTTGACTTGGTATCAATATGAGTTTGTCAGATTTTGAAATAAATAGGTTACCGTGTTCCTTAATGGTAATTACCAGATTATTGACATCATTTTGAAATGACTTTTGGAAAGCTATCGTTTCTTCATGGTGTTTTTTATCTGTGAGTGACAGATTTGTTCTTGAGTCTATTGTTGTCTCGAATTTGCCAATCAATCTAGCAAGTTCCGGTCCGGCTAAGAGCCACCTTCGAAATCCTGCTTCATTCTCAGTAAGACCAATCACACCACCACTACCTTTAACTTTTTCATTTTCCTGTTCATGAGCTTGGTCGAGAGGTATAGCTGAGAAACGTCGACTTGACTTCGATGCAACCCAATTTCCTTTATTAAACACTTCGATTATGGTTTGTGGGAGAGACTTCATATCTAACAGAAATACACTTACCCATCGACTGTAGTGGTAATGGTCTAAACTAAAAAAGTAAACAACTAGAGTCTCTAAACAACTTATGAATAGTTGGAAATTTTTCTCTCTATGAGCTCGAATAAATACTAGAATTAGCCTCTGAATTCTCAAAATGAAGTCGTAGAACTGAAAGGTTGGATGTTCTGTTGCCATTAAGTCTCTCCAGTCTGAAAATGAATAATTATCAATGTGATTTGTATTCTCGAATTCTGAAAAGGCTTCAATCTGCAATAATGTCAATGCAGTAATGCAATAATGTCAATGATAATAATGCAATAATAATAATGTCAATGCAATAATGTCATGTTGTTTGATGAGCTTTTCGAGTCCTTGTAATATGTGCTACTTTATGGAAAGAATCAGCTACACCATGAGTAGCAATATTTGCTTCTGTAAGCAACTCAACCCATCCAGAGCAATCCAACGTATCCCCATGACACCCCCACAAAGCCTTCTCAATATGTATGTTTTCTGAGTCTAAATTCAGCAAAGTGTCGCTGGAAAGTATAATAAAATAAAACGGATAGTTCTAAATTAGGAAAACACTAGTAAAACGGTAAAACACTAGGAAAACATAAGAAAAACACTGTAAAACACCCGGAAAACAGTGAAAATATTGATCAGCAGGAAATTTAACATTTATCCCAAGCTACTAGGATCGGCATGCTGCATTGCAGCTGCATTTTTAAGAATGCAGTGCCGGCTTATCGACAAAATTGCACCGCCACAACTCCCTATCACCCATGACATTTGCTAGATCATCCGCATCTTCAAGTCCAGTGTCCTTTAAGATGCGTCTCAAGAAAGTCATGGGCTGTCCACCATGCTTATTCACTCCATGAGGCTGCCAAAGTACAAGATTATGCACTGGCTGGTCCTCACGGCGAAAGCAATGTCCTGCAAAGCGGAGGCGATTTTGTTCTAGTGTCAAGCTTGGGGGAACCAATGAGACACCTCCAATGTTATATAGTGTCTGGTTGGAGATGTGTGCAATTTTCTTGACACAATGAACCCGGCGTAGCATTCTTGTGAATGTGCCATCCAGAGATTTGGTATCCTCAGCAGTTAGAGCCCAGCATGGACTCCCATAGAGGAGTACTGGAACTACTGCTGATCTAAATAATCGGACCTTAAGTTTCCGATTAATTCTCGGTGACTTCCAAATTCTGGAAAGCCTATTCAAGGCTGCCATGCCTTTCCCTTACGTATTCGAAGGTCCTCACCTGACTTCCGGATCCATGATCCCAGGTAACAGAAGTCATCCACATGCTCAAGCATACCATCCTTTGAGCTTATGCTCATCCGATCAGAGACTTGCTGAGGACTTTCAAAGTTAACTGTCAAAATTTTGGTCTTTCTGGAGTTAATAAAAAGACCAACACTAGAAGCAGCATGTTCTAATGAGCTGAGGAGCCGTTGGGCTCCCTCTAGTGATTCTGAGAGTACTCCTAAGTCATCAGCAAAGTCTAGATCAGTTAGGTACTTGGCAGGATTTCCTCGACTTCTGGAGAAAGTAGGTGGAGTTATCATCACCCCATCATCATTATAATGATCTAAGGACATGCGTAGAACATAGTCAACAACAATTATGAACAAGAATGGTGCAAGTGTGTCTCCCTGGAGGACACCCCATAACACTTCAAATGGTTCTGTGTCACCGTCAACAGTAGACACAAATGTTGTCGAACCATCGTATACTGATCTGATTGCTGCAATAATTTCATCAGGAATCCCATATAATGAAAGTATGCTGAACATACGTGAGCGAGATACTGAATCAAAGGCCTTGAAGAAGTCAACAAAGATAACAGCCAGATGCCTGTCTTTCTTTTTTGATAACTCTTCAATTATCCTTCTAAGTGCCAAAATGGGCTCCATGGTCCCACGACCTTTACGGAACCCATTCTGATTCCACGGAGCAGTCTCTCAATGGGATTCCTGATGCGATTTAATATAATTCTATTGTATAGCTCTATTGCAGAGCTGTCTATTGCAATCGAGATCAATGAGATTCCCCGAAAAGAACCATAGAGTGTTAGGTTGCCCTTCTTGGGAACTGGCACCAACTTATTTGTTTTCATTTCTTGTGGGACTCTTGTTGTTCGGTACAGGTCTACTATGATGGGGGATAGATGAGCTTTAAACACTCAGGTATTTTAAAGTCCTCAGGGGGAACACCATCTACTCCACTGGCACGATTGGTCTTAATGCTCTTTGCAGCAGCCTTCACTTCTGCAAAGGAGACACCACCAACAGACCCAGACACCTGCACTCCCACAAAGCCACCATATAGCATAACAAAATCTGCTTTGACACATTAGCACCATTACTATTTGTAATTGTGCTGGATTACGCAATGAGGACGGCCACAAAGGGTGAAGATCTGGGATTCACACTTCAAGAATGCAGAAGTAGTAGATATCCGGCAACTACAGTCACAGACACCGACTTTGCGGATGACATCGCCCTGCTCTATAATACGCTAGCAGATGCACAGCTTCTACTAAATAAAGTGGCGAGGGCTGCTAAGGAGGTTGGATTGCATATAAATGCTACCAAGACCGAATTCATGACCTTTGATGTTGATGGAATCTTGACAACCATTGATAATAATCAACTAAGGAAGGTCGACGACTTCCAGTACCTTGGATCATTGATGGAGAGTAGCAAAAAGGACTTACTGTAGAAGTTAGGAAAGCAAAGGCTTGGGTAGCTCTATCAAAAATTGATACCATCTGGAAATCAGATCTCTCCAGGTACCTGAAGACTATGTAAGTTCTTTCGAGCCACAGTGGAAAGTGTATTTTTATACGGGGGTGAGATCTGGACACTGACTAAATCACTTGAACAACGAATTGATGGTTGCTACACAAGACTACTAAGGGCAGCCCTAAACATCAGCTGGAGACAATACATGACAAACGCCGAGCTTTATGGTACAGTACCACCTGTATCAACCACCCTCCGTGAATGCAGATTAACATTCAGTGGGAACTGCTGGCGTAGTAAAGACGAGGTCATACTAGATCTACTTTTCTGGCAACCAACTCATGGAAAGCGTAGTCGTGGACGACCAGCCATAACATATATAAATCAACTTGAAAGGGATACTGAACTTGAGTGAAATGAAATTGCGACAAATATGGAGAATCGGGAAGCCTGGAAGGATCTCATTTCCACTGTCCGAGTTTGCTCGACCTAGTAGTAGTAGTAGTAGTATATGATTATACAACTCTACAATATTAAATATACAGCAGATATTGTAGTTTAATAAATTTGCCATAAAACTTTATACTGGTACTTTAATTTACTTTACATTGTACAGTATATAGGCCTACTTGACAATAATTATTTCCATGGAAGTTTAGAAATTAATTATTAACTATTTTTTATGTGTATAATGTGGGACTTTATCTCACGCCGTTGCAGTCACGAATGTTAAAATTTACACGAACGAGCCTAGCAAGTGAGTGAAATATTGAAACGAAGTGAGATAGGTACTATTGCGTGGTAGACGTACACCTTCCACAATTATCAATACAAACCCCAGTTCTAATTCAGAACCTGTCTTCTAAGAGATGGGACCTCATTGGAACTGTAGTGGAGTGCTCTCCACATCGCGCTTACAAGGTGCGCACCCCGTCTAGTCGACTCCTCACGCGCAATCGCTATCTCCTCTTGAAGAACACCGCAATGGTTAGTGACAGTACTCCCACTGGGGAAATGGACACAAAACCACCACCACGTCCTTGGAAAAACACTCGCAACACACTTCGCTGGGATCCGAACCTTGTTTCAATGCAGTTAATCCCAGCTAGGAAAGAATACCCGACTCGTTCACGTCGGTCCCCTGACAGACTTGGGGATCAAAAATAAGCTCGTTGCATAGCAACAAGCTAGAGAGGGGGTGTGAGGATACCACGGACTATGAGATAGGACTCACGTGCCTCATCTTATTATTATATATACTGTATGTATATGGGATATGGGGACATGAGACTGAGACATGGGACCCCATAGTATTCTGTAGTACAAACTGTATGAGAAAGGTAACGGATCAGTACGGTACATCCATGCAATGCGCCATATAGTCTATCCGTACAGAGGGGAACAGTGATTATGAGAAGTGTAAGAACTGATATAATGGCAGTCACTCATCAGTATAATGTCAACTAAGTAATACTGTAACATTGTAGTACTACAATTCCGGTCAGACGGTAAGTAATGCAACACAGTGTGCAGTGAAGGTACCGGTACAATAAACACAACTGCACAGCCTCCAGGCATGGCCTGAGTCAAATAAATAGACCCTTCACCGTGATACATATTTAAACATACACATACACAAATATTGATGAAATATGCTGTTTTTGAATGCAGATTTGAAATTTTTGGGTGCTTTTAACCCCAGAACGTAGTTTTTACCATTATTTATTTATGCATCATAATAGGATACAATAGTCATAAAACTTACATCAGTCCTGCCGATAACACCGCAAGTTGCATAATCTTACAGTTTGGACTATGCTTCACTAAAACCACCATACTCCTAGAATGAGCGGGAATGTATGGGCATGGGGTGGGTCGGTGTTGTCGTGTTGGGGCTCGGTACGAGGTTATGGGGGGTGGGGGGTTCGCTGGTGCCCTCGCGATGTCGGCCCACGATCGTTTGGGGCTCGCGCTGAGAGGGGTGCTCGATTCGTCCTGTTGCAGCGCTGTGGGTTGTGTTGCTGGTACATTGGGATTAGGTCCAGCCGGTGTGGCTGGGGGCTGGGTTTGTGTCTTTGGTTGTGTGAGTGGACCCGGACTCGCAGTGAAGTGGCGGGTGTGAAGGAACACTCTATTGCATCGGATGATTCTCCTGCTTTCCTGATAGTAACAACGTGTTGGGAAGCTGTATTTATCGAGATATTTGTTATTATACATTTATTATAGGAAGGGATCTAGGGGTCTTAACCTCGAATGATAAGTTTATTTTACCGAAAATAAATTATATTTTATTGGCGCAATTGTAGGACTAATCCCATCACATGCGTACTTTTTAACCGGGTAGTGTACAAATTTAGGAATCGCGTAATTTTTCTTGAAATTAATATCTCATATCTCTCCAAACCTCTCCTACAATTGCGCCAATAAAAGATAAGTTATTTTCGGTAAAATAAACTTATCATTCGAGGCTAAGACCCCAAGATCCCTTCCTATAATAAATGTATAATAACAAACACCTCGAAAAATACAGCTTGCCAACACATTGTGACTATCAATAATAAAAAATCAGGGGCTAATAAAATGGCAGCTGGCTTTGAAATTAATACTCCATATCTCAAGAACCTGTGGCCTAGTGGTTGTAGTCTCGGCTTCCACCTCGAGGTCCCAGGTTCGAATCCGACACCACGCTGATGAGACCCAGAAAGGTCGAAACGCGTACGTGGTTTGGAGAGATATGAGATATTAATTTCAAGAAAAAATTACGTGATTCCTAAATTTGTACACTACCCGGTTAAAAAGTACGCATGTGATGGGATTAGTCCTACAATTGCGCCAATAAAAGATAAGTTATTTTCGGTAAAATAAACTTATCATTCGAGGCTAAGACCCCAAGATCCGCTTCCTATAATAAATAAAATGTGGAGTCCAGCGTCACCGTGCAGATGTTTCGACTGACGCAGGGTAGTTTATATATTATTCCTCCTGATTTTGGTCATCAGGACCAACTATATTGGATTATTGGAAATGGTAAAGATTTGAAGTGGAATTCATTGTATCCATTGTGTTGTATTGTGTTGTCCATTGCGTGCGCAGTTCGGGGCGTAGGCGGTGTAACTAGTCCAGCTGTAGATCCCGGATTGCCGCGCAACACCCCCTCTATCCCGTTATTCTGGTAGATCCATGGTGCATCCACATGACTTCGTCGATAGAGGTTTTATGTTTCTCAGTCGCGTTATTCTGGTGGGACCGTTGCGTGGATTTTGGGGCGTAGGCGGTGTAACTAGTCCAGCTGTAGATCCCAGAATGTTGCGTAACCCCATCCCACATGACTTCGTTGGCTGAGCTTTATGTTGTTGGGAGTGTTATTCTGGTGGGTCCCTGGTGTTACGTGTGCAGTTTGGGGCGTAGGCGGTGTAACTAGCCCAGCTGTAGATCCCAGATTGCCGCGTAACACCCCTTCCACAACGAAAATTTCCCAAAGAAGATGATTGGATGTAGTTGGAAATGATGAAAAGAAACAGAAAACCCTACTATAAACTGAATGATGACACGTATGATGATGAAAATGTAATGATGCGCACCCTGGTGCTGCGCTTATAACAAATGATGATAGCCGGGGGGCTATAACCCCAATGATGAAATGGAAATAAATGAAATGTGTAATAAATGTGGAAATAAATGATGAAATGTGGAAATAAATGATGAAATGTGGAAATAAATGATGAAATGTGAAATGAGTAATAAATGAGAAATGAAAAAAGACAAAAAAAATGTATAAAATATAGAAAGGAAAAGAATTGGAAAAAGAAGAGGACATAAAAAGTCAAAAACTGGTTGGATATAATTGTATAGCTATAGTAACTGTAAATACTGAATGTAGTAGCAATAAGATGGTAGATGCCTATATAGCAATAATAATTAATAAACTGAATTACAAATAAACTGAATTATTCTGCAGTCACTATAGAATCAAACTTTCTGGATTTATAATTAACTTACTTAAATTTGCAACGGACATAATTGAAAATATGGACCCAAATCGCCAAATTCTCGGCGAAATACGTAATACACTCGATTTACTGGAATATCCACAGCCTGTATCTCCTAACTTTGATACAGAATGGAACGCCCTGATAGCTGAGAACATGCGAATCATTAAATTCTCCGGGCGAGAGGGACCGGATTCCCATAATCTACGAGAGCTCCAGTTGTCCGATGCTAGTACGAGACTGAAAAGAACTCGGAACGCAAAGGCAACCGGAGGAGCGGAGTTGTCATTCTGGGAAACGTTCCGGCAAAGCGTCTACCAATCCCGATGTTTGATATATGACAGCGAGGGAAACGCGACGCCCACCTCGAAAGCGATTACGTTGGCGCGATGCCAAAGTTTCGTCGACAACAAGAGTACGTACCTCACCCACTGGGGAAACCTAGCGGAGTGTACGGCGACGCTGTGAGAGGAACGTATATCAGTTATCCAGAATCGCGAAGACTTCCAGGAGAAGTATGGGACGAAGGAATACGGTCGATCCTTGGTGGTCGTCCTCGGAACCTTAGAAGGTTTGGTGTTGATATGTCATTATTGAGGAGCTTTTCAAAGTGGGCCTTCCAACCATTGAGGCGATCGGCTGGTGATTCAGCCTTAACCTTGGTGGTTGGTTGGCTTTTTTGACCAGCAAGCAAGTTGATCGATCTCCATGCCTGGGATGATTGCCTGCTGTCGTCAGCATCATTGATGGTATCAACCTGTTGGTTTATTAGCTCCTGTAAATTAACACAGTACTGCCTGTTCAGGGATCTAGATGCAGCCTTAACTGCATTCTTGGCCGCTGTAGTCTGTTTGAGTCGGCACTCTTTCTGTGCCTTGTAGAGGTCATTTTGGCACTTCTGAATTTTGTTGTCAGTCCAGTCGTTTCCTGTTTCGAGGGTATACAGGAACTGTTTCTGCAGCTGCTAACTTAACCACCTCAGTGAAGGCAGTATAGCCCTCACAGTGATCTGCCGCCTCAGAGGCAAGAACCTCATACCTGTTGCTCAGCTGTAGATTGAAGCTGGATCTCACACTTGGCTGTTGCAACAGAGAGGACCAGTCATGCCGCGGCAAGGCAGATTTCGTTGTTCTGCTTGCACGCAGACTAAGTCTTACCTTGGCCACAATAAGGTGGTGATCACTGGAGAAGGGTCGTAGTGTAAATGCATTACAGTCTTGTATAGAGCTCCTGTATTTCCTACGAAACAGGATATGGTCTATCTGGGACTTGTGACCAATGGGTCCACTATGAGTCCATAGCTTTCCAGTTCGCTTCTTGAACTGGGTTCCAGCCGAAAACAATCCATTTCCAGAGATAAAATCCTGAAGATGGACGGAATTTCGGTTAACACTATTGCTATAGACCCAGGGTGATGTAGGTGATTGATGCAGACTTGCATTAAAGTCTCCCAGGAATGTTAAGAATGCATGCTGATCCACTCCATCAGTAGCTGCTTGTAGATTCTGGTAGAAATTTTCCACCTCCTCTACAGGGGCAACACTAGTTAGAGAGTAGCAGACAATCAGGACCACCTTAGGAAACTTCTTAGCCAGTCTTCCAGAACATGAGAAGTGGCAACGGATGATGCGGTTAGAGATTTGGTCTATTTTGTCCAATGCTGCATGTGCAGTTGGATTCATCAATAGACAAATTCCACAATTGCCACTATCATCTGCTGAAGCGAGGGCGAGTCGCCAACTGCCCCCCATGTCCTTAATCAGAACCTCATCAGTCTGTCCAGTCTGCATTCGGCTTGAACACCCACTGCACTAAGAGAAAGCTTATCTGCCAAGGCAGTCAGCTCACCTTGTCGCATTGGGGACCCGAGTGTTAGGGTGTTTACTGAGGCTAGTCTAGTGACTTGCCGTTACTCCAAGTACTCTCCGTTCGCCATATTCGCTACCTTAGTTCTTGCTGTTGTCCCGGGTACTCTCCGTTCGCCATATAAATAAACAAGTATCAGAGTAAGCAGTGCTGGAATGCTTGTCCTTGTACCGGTAACTGCTGCACTGCACTACAGTACTAATGTAGCAGTAGTACCTGTGTACCGTAATAAACTGCCTAATTTACACAAAGATAGTATTGGGTATCTGAATGGTGATATCAATGGGATCCCGAGGCATACAGTGACATCACGACCAATCACAGATCGTTTTCAAATTTTGAATAATATTTAAACTGAAAACACCAATATCTCGGCTATTTTAGCATCTTATTGAATTCTGTAAACGCCATTGTGTTTCTGTGATATTATTGCATCTAATTAATCTGGTTTTGAATTTGAGTCGTGAACCCCATTTGTAAGTTTTTGGTATCAAATGACAGCTACTAGTTTGCGCAATATTATAATTTGAAAAAAATTTTAGATTTGCATTTGTTCATCTGTTATAACATTTTTTACGAAAAAAAACAAACGAGCTTTTTTACAATTTGAAAATTATTTTGAAAAATGGTGGTATTTTTGTTGAAAAGTACGAAACAAAAATTCT
>JAUCBJ010003463.1:0-57050 GCA_032718475.1 Nemertoderma westbladi | reverse complement strand
CTTCCTTCTCGACTTCCCCCTTGTCGGTATGCCTCCAAACCGGACCTGCGTCTCTTCCGGACACTCCTCTAGACACTCCTCCGGGCACTCCCCCGGAGTGTTGTCCTCCGGACACCTCGCCATCCGCTCCGCTCCATCTCCATACCGATGCTTGTTGGGAAACCTACTCTCCTCTGCCCACTTTCTTACTGTCACCTCCCTATCTGGCTCTACTATCTCTCGTTTCTCCTCTACTTCCTCTGCGTCTTCGGTGCCTGGTATCATGCACCCAGATGTCTCTGTCACACTGCATGGGATGTTGATTTTAACTGGGCCGCTAAGCGTCCATCCGAACGGCGTGAGGATCGCCGTCGGGTCCCGCTGCCTGTCTTCGCCGAAGACCGTCTTCATCCTCTCATGGGCCGTCGGGCAGTCCATTCCTACTATAATGGACACCTTCCTAACGTCCACCTTTGGTATTGAGAAATCGATACCGTCCAGGAATCTATACTGCTCGACCTCAATGTTGGTTGGTCGCCTGGCGTTGATGTTTATCGATTCTATGACGTGGATGGGGTCGATCGTCGCCCCATAGTCGCATCCCGGTGCAATCGCTGCTATCCTGCACCGCCCCGCCCTCGTCTCCAGGACCTCATCTTTACTCGAGACGGTAGTCACCGCCATTCTATTCGGCCTTGTCTTTAGCCCTATCTCTTCGGCCACCCAGTTCTCCACCAGCGTGAAGGCTGCTCCGCTGTCGACCAGCATTAATGTCGTTACTGATCGACCGCCCTCTCCTGATATCTTCACTGGTACTACCCCGAGTAGTACTTTTCTCTTCTTCTCCTCTTCTGTAGTGCTTCTAGCTGCTGTTTGGCCTCCAGTCTCCTCCTCTCTTGCTGCTGTTTCTCTACACTCTCCGGACCTGTGTCCTTCTACCACACATCGATGACATAGTCCGTTTGCGTCTGTGTAGGCTACACGATCTTGTTTGGGCAACGCTTGCCAGTGCTTACAACTCCTGGTCTTATGGGTTCCGTCCCGGTGTAATTGACATTCGAATCCTGGATTATAGCGTTCCCTGTATAGTCCCTCACGTATCGCGCGTAGGTTTATATGTACCGATTTAGTGTTTTGGTTGTCTGTATTCGGCCTACTGGGTACATTGGGATTATGTTTATTTATGGTGTTATTTTCTTTCTGTCCCTGCCACGGTGTGGCCCTACTACCAGCTAACTGTGGACTAGCAGTCCCCTGTGTGGCCGCATGTGGTAGTGATTGTCCCACTCCCGAGAATGGGTCTGTCGGATTATGTTCGGGTCCAGGCCTGTTGTATTCGGTCTTTGGTGCCTTCCCCAAACTATCCTCACTATAGACTGGGTCTGTAATTAATTCGGCTTCATAGTTTAGGAAGCTCGACATTTCTTCTAGGCCCGGTTCCGCACCTTTCTTCTCTCGAGTGGAGAAGGCGATCTTCCTCCACTTTCTCCGCAGCCAGATCGGCAGTGCCTGCGCTATCGTGGTGATGTTGTTAGACGCGTTGAGTTCGTATGGTGCGTCTAGCGTCTTCAGTACGATTAACGCCTTCTCGACCTTATTCGCAAAGGTCTTTATGCTAACGGGATTATCCTGTAGGCCATCCGATGTTATGCCTCTCAGGGTTTGCCGGATGATCTTGGCTGGGTGCCCGTACTCCCTATCTAACGCCCGCCATGCTGTCGTGAAGCCGCCCTCGATGCCCTGGTATTGCCTCACGATGTCGTATGCTGGGCCTCCTGTATATACTTGCAGATATTTTAGGCACTCCGCCTGCGTCAAGTTCTTACTTAATATCTCGTTGCTGTACATGCGCCGAAACTGCAGGTATTCTTCCGGCCTACTCCCGTCGAATTTAAATGGTTCGACGGGTGGTAACTCGATCCTAGTCTTTAATGCATCGATTAATGTGGCCATTCCCATCGCTTGCGCTTCCAATGGGTTCGATGGATGTTGTACAGACTCTCCTATTGGGTGCGGTCCGTTCGTCCTATCTGCTGTTGACTTTATTTGTTGCGTCGGATATATCATTGGGGGTAACGGCCCCCTCCATATTTCCGTGTCGCACAATCTGTTCTCGTCCAAGGGGTTCGATGTTCTCGCTCCTATTGGGGTATATTGTTGATATTGTGATGGGGGAATGTCACCCTGTCCCCCCCCCCCCCCCCCCACCGGTATGTTTGGTACTGGGGTTGATGTTAATATATTGGGGCCCATACATCTATCTACAATAACTCTCCCCTCCCCTGGATATATGTTATGTCCCTGTGTATTATAGTCATGCTGCTGTACCGATATAGGCCTACCTACCTCTCGCCTACGTACCGGTATGTACTCCGCGACATCCGGGTTTAATCCCGTCGTCCGCGCTACCCTATCGCCTACTCTATCTCTCCCAGCATGGCCTATAATAGTATGTGCAGTAAGGCCTACAGTATGTCCTGCAGTCTGCATGTGCCCTTCCGAACCGAAGTTTATTCTTCGCGAATCTCGAATCTCCCCGCGACTACCGTACTCTCGATCGGCAGCTACATCCCGTCGGGAAGTTTCCCCTCGATCCCATCTCCTGTTCTCTTCTTCGTACCGGTACGTCCTGTACCGCTCTCCTGGTGTGCGGTGCGTTTCTCCGGGGCGACGGCAATCTCCCGAAGTTCGACCCCACTGACTCCCTACCTCCATCTCTACTATCGACGGCTCGCTATCCGTCCTCGCTCTCCGGTTGCTCCTAGCAACGACTCTTCTATTATCTTCCTTTCTTCTCTCTTCGACCTCTCGGTTAAACTCTGCTAATCTTCTTCTATCTTCGACCTCTCTATTAAACTCTACTAATCTTCTCCTATCTTCTGACTGGGCTCGACGTTCCGTCGCCCGCCCTCTCGCGACGTCAACCTGTCTCTCTCTGCTCGATCGCACGCCGCTGGGGATACTCGCAATCCCCCTATTATTCTCCATCGCCGGGTGTTGCGGTTTACCTAATTCGGCCCGCGCATTATCCGCCGACGCCTGTGGGACACTCCCTGCCCCCCCTCTCTCGCTACTAATCTCTCGTGGTGGGGCGCCCGTAGCCCCCCCCCCCCCCACCCGCCACTTCTAACTTCACTATCTCTTACTACAATTCTGCGTCCCTCTTGTCGGACATTTTCTACCCCCCTTCTCTCGCCACTAACCTTCCGTGGTGGGGCGCCCGTAGCCCCCCCCCCCCCACCCGCCACTTCTAACTTCACTACCTCTTACTACACTTCTACACCCCTCTTGTGGGGCATTCTCTGCCCCCCCTCTCTCGCCGCTAATCTCATGTGGTGGGGCGCCCGTAGCCCCCCCCCCACCCGCCACATCTAACTTCAATATCTCTTACTTCGTCTCTACACCCCTCTCTAGTCGACACACTGTCTCTACTACGGCTGGGTCTATTCACCCCCGCCTCTCTCTCTACTACTGCGTGGCCTACCAGGCCCACCTCGGGTTGGCTCAACCCCGCTACCTCCTGCCTACCAACTACGTGGCCTACCAGGCCGCCGTCGGGTTGGCGCAACCCCGCCACTTCCTGCCTACTAACTACGTGGCCTACCAGGCCGCCGTCTGCCGGGCTATACACGTCTGACGCGTTCACATTAATAGCACCATTCCCAATATTATTTGTTAAATCAATTAAATTATTAGAATTTGAAACGGGATTATTATTTAAATTATTTAAGTTAGAATTATTATTATTTTCAAAATTTAAATTGCTATTCGAATTATTTGAATTATTTTGATTATTCTGAATATTTGAATTAATATTATTATTTGAATTTAAACTTAAATTACTACTACCGGGTAAAATATTTCCTGTAATAAAGGGATTAGGGTTATTTACTACGGTACTATTAATACCAATATTTCCTAACGCAGTACTACTACCCCCCTCACCCGTACGGTTGCTGTACGTACTGTACGTGTACCGCACGCTCTGTTCTCTTGCCTCACGCTCTTCGCGTTCACTCTCTTGCTCCTTCCTTCTCCCCATTATCCACTCTAATTTCTCTCTAGTTCTCTCTAATATCTCTCTAGTTTTTAATTCATACGCAGCCAGATTTATCTCCTGCACCCTTCTTTCTTTTGCGGAGGATGTAGCAGACTTATCAGTAGCGACGGACTCCCGCCGCCCCTCCGTCCTACTAACTTTCCCCCGCTTTCCGGGGTCCTCGCTGACCGACGAGGCCGAATCCTCGGAGCTAACCTCGGATTCGCCCTCGTGCGGTCCCGCCCAACCCACTAACTTAACTTCCCTGGCATTGACTAAGTATGGCCCTATGTACACTACACCATGTTTGATTCAATGAGATTTACCAAGTCAAGGCCGAGTAGGAGATTTGATGAGCTTTTGATCCTAGTTAATGCCCCTTACAGTGATTTTAATTGAATGTAGATTCGATATGTAACTATCAGTCTGCAGTCAGGTATGACAGTATAACTGGCTACTGCTAATGTATATGTAGTAAAATAGGCAATCGGCAATAACAACCTGTGTGTTTCTTTGATCTCCCATCTGGGTTCATCCGTCAGTACTACCAGCCTGACACAGTTACGTACAGTGTGCACCCATTTCAGTTAGATCCAAATATGGTGCATATAATATAAACCTAACATAAAGGTAGTGTACAACTCTGGACAGGTGGAGGGGTGAAATAGAACGCCCAGGACATTGTTGCTAACATAATTCCCGACTGAAGCCACGAGACATGACGGGACATGAGACGCGAGCCTTTCTATAGATGCAGTCTATTGCTTTAGTTTTAGTAGATAACTGAATAGTTGCATCACATTAGCCACACCACGAACAAAGCTACACATCCCGCTCGACATCTGCCATGTAGATCGCCAATTCATTTTATTAAGATTGGTGACTTTTAGTGAAAGGTTTGTGGGATGTCTATCGCTGACCACCACCATCTATCGCCTGACGGCCCTGCCTTAGAAGCTATTCGTGCTCATGCTGATGAGATTGACAATGGCAGTTGCAGGTATGTCTCATTCCTAGTGCCTGTAGGGAGGTGCTAGACTTTATCAGTCTCGAGATTGAACGATCAATGCCTACTTTGTTAAGTGAGCATTGAATTATATGCCTTGAATCTTGTACAGGAGACTGAATCTTGTACTTTATGTACCCTCAACCATCAATGACTCTGTAGTAAGGGCACATATCAAGACTGGATTGCCATATACCATCACAGGTTCACCCTACTGCCATAAGTTTGAATTTATTATGGTTTGGCTACTACTACTACAGTACTACCATCGGCATGCCACCATGCCTCATTGCATCTCTGCTTTATATATATTACATATATATTAAGAATGCTGTGCCGGCTTGTCGTCAAAATTGCACCGCCATAAATCCCTAATCATCCATGCCATCCGCATCTTTAAGGCCAGTTTCCTCTAAGACGCGTTTTCAAGAAAATCATGGGCTGTCCACCGTGTTTATTCACTCCTTGAGTCCGCAACTTTGAAGACTAATTTTGTCCAGATATATAAAAAGTACCACCTTGTTGCTGTTGAAACTGGAAAATATAAAGATGTAATTTGGATGCAGAATGCCATAATTTATAAATTCATAGTATAAATTAATGAACACTTAGTTAATTTATCTCTTACCTGCTTGACGTTAGACCAAGTGTTCACTCGTTGAGATTTGTAAGTGATAGGTTCTAACAATGGCATCTGAACCGCTTCTGATCCTTCGTCGGTTTCAAGCGACCAAAGCAATAAAACATCTCTACGAGATCCAGCCCAGTCCTTGAATACCAACTCTCGGACTTCTGAAACTACAAAAATGTCAATTTAATGTAAATATTTTTTTCGATATTAATGTGGTATTTATATTATTGATAGGTGCCAGTTATCAAGTAGAAGGTGTTTTTTATGTTTAATGAATGGGAGAATCTTTTAGGCTCGTTAAGCCAAGGAATGCCTGTTCACCACCATGGGTGATCTTCCACAGTAAACCCTTCCACTCTGTTTCCCAAGTTGCCTTGGTTCCCATTTATCGACCACTGAAGGATGAAAGCCGGGGTTTGACTAGGCTGCAGCATTTAAAGCACTGTGCCCAAACAGTACTGCCCCATCTAGGGATCGAACCCGGGCTCCCTAATCGGAAGCACAGTAATGTCACCACTAGACCAAGCTGCTCCTTATCTTTTTTATCTTTTTTTTTTTATCTTTTTTATGTTTAATATGATAACATAAATATATTATGGGTTAATTAAGTTCATGCATATCTTTGACTGGAATATAAATTATATATTAGCCTTGGATTTATAGAATTTTAAACCTAAGAAAATTTTTAGTTTGCATTCCACGGATTAATGAATCTAAAAGATACTCAAAATCATCTAATCTAAATAATCTAAATCAAAATACATTTTTATTTACTTTTATCACGCTTTTAAAAATAATTCAATGAATAAAAATAATTATTTTTACCGCTATGTGTTAAGTGGAATGGTTTACTGTGGAAGATCACCCATGGTGGTGAACAGGTATTCCTTTAAGAAACAGAGTGGAAGGGTTTACTGTGGAAGATCACCCATGGTGGTGAACAAGTATTCCTTTAGGAAACAGAGTGGAAGGGTTTACTGTGGAAGATCACCCCTGGTGGTGAACAGGTATTACTTTAAGAAACAGAGTGGAAGGGTTACTGTGAAGATCACCCATGGTGGTGAACAAGTATTCCTTTAGGAAACAGAGTGGAAGGGTTTACTGTGGAAGATCACCCATGGTGGTGAACAGGCATTCCTTCAGGAAACCGAGTGTAAGGGTTTACTGTGGAAGATCACCCATGGTGGTGAACAGGCATTCCTTTAGTTTACTGTGGAAGATCACCCATGGTGGTGAACCGGCATTCCTTTAGGAAACAGAGTGGAAAGGTTTACTGTGGAAGATCGCCCATGGTGGTGAACAGGCATTCCTTCAGGAAACCGAGTGTAAGGGGTTTACTGTGGAAGATCACCCATGGTGGTGAACAGGCATTCCTTTAGGAAACAAAGTGGAAGGGTTTACTGTGGAAGATCACCCATGGTGTGGTGGTGAACAGGCATTCCTTCAGGAGCAGAGTGAAAGGGTTTACTGTGGAAGATTACCCATGGTAGCCAGTTCCCGCCATTCAAAATAATTCATATGCATCCTTCTGGAAAAATTATCATATCACGCCCATTAATTTGGCTTTCCATGCATCGAGAAAGAGGAAAAATATCAGTAGTGAGAAAAATTAGTTCTTATCAAACAAAAAGATTATAATATAGGTACATGTATGATAAATATTTTGTGATTAATAGGATTAATAGAGATGCACAATATGACGTTAATTTTATACCAGGTTTGTTTACTGACCATGAACACTTAAAATTGCCTTTCGTTACCATAACATTTTCCCAGATAAATGAATTACAATAATGATTATTTGAGAATAAAACGCGATTAAACGTAAAAACTATTAATTTCAGCAACCATAGCAACCATAGCAACCATATACATTATACATTTTAATGCGAAATTGGTATATTTTTAACTTTTTACCATAAATGTTCACCATTAGCATCCAATGACTATTTCACCTTTTTACCATAAAATCACAGCAGTATCCATAAACTTTACAAGATAACAAATTTACCATGAATTTCTAAAAGGAAAAAACTCGCTCATAACGATCTCCTTTAGTAACCTTCGTAACGATCTCCTTCGAATTTTAAATGAGCAATGTGATAATTCTAGCATTTGACCATGGATAGATATATTAACTTAACAAAATATATTGTGAAATGGTGAGAAAGTTAAACAAGTTAGGAATAAAATATAGGGGTTGAAATTTACTGCAAAATGCATGTTGCAAACTGCTAATTGTGATTTTGTGTAAAATTCATGTTTAGCATAAATGGTTCATGGTTATGAAGTCAATATTGTTCGGGTTTAATAATTGGTAGCCATAGAAACTCAATAATTATTGGTATTATTATGGGTGGTCGGTACTGTTATGGAGGGATAGGTATTGTTGTAAGAATGAAGCACCCGCCGATCTATAGTGTTTAATTCAGATAGCTACAGGCACTCTGGTAGAATCGTAATATTTCTAAGAGTGTGCCTCTTCATTAACAAATAGAAAATACTATAATAATAATAATAATTAATATTATTATAATTAGACTCTTATTATTTAAAGTGCTGCTTTCTTTAGATACCATGAAATAAATCATCTTCTTCACAGAGAAGATTTAGTTGAGTAAGGCCTTCATATATATTGGTCCAGCGGTGGAAATGGCAGGTCTTCCATCTCAGTTGCTTTAGGATTTGATTGTTTGCGACATCCGGTGTTGTACACACTTCTTGGTTTGACCACTCTGTCCATTCTGACCAGAAACAGGCATCTGCAGAATATTATATGTTACTAAATATAATTATAATAATTGGTTGGTAGTGCAGTAGTCTACAATTAGAGAAGTGTGGGGTTTCTACAGTTAGTAGTGGGATAGTCAACAGTGTTAGCAGTGCGGCTACCAGTTAATAAGTATAGCAGTCTACACTTAGTAGTGTGGTAATCTACGTCTATCTAAGTCGAAGACAGGGGGGGGGGGGTGGGGGGGGGGAACTGGACGCAAATCCCATCTTGGTGAATTAATACCCCGCCTCAATGTTAAATTCTCAATTTAGGGAAAGGAGCAGGTTACAGTGGCACGTTATTTTAACCAAAACAATTAACTAAACACAATAGAACAGGTTACAGTTTTATTTTTGAGAGTAATCACCTGATTTTTGCGTCAAATTTCCCCTGGAGAGGGATGCATTTTTATTGCGTCGAGTTACCCCCCCCCCCCCCCCCCCCCCTCTATCTGACAAGTCGTGTCAGGTCATGTCTTCTGGGTCATTGATCCAGAAAACCTGCCATCACCTCCATACAGCATAAAGGAAGTCTATCTAGGGCTATATACCCGAATAGTAAAGGCAAAGCATAATCTACTACTAATATCATCAGCCTGCTCCATTGAAACTGCACATTGAGATGCTATGTCGGCTTAACAAAAACATTTTGTCACCACTATGCAATCCACAATTGGCAAGCCCAATGGAGCGTGCATTAAGAATGCTATATGCCGGCTTATCAACAACGTTGCACCGCCACAACTTCCTATCCCCTCATGACATTTGCGAGATCAGCCGCATCTTCAAGGCCAGTGACCTTTAGGAAGCGTCTCACGAAAGTCATGGGCTGTCCACCAAGCTTATTCACTCCATGAGGCCGCCAACGCACAAGATTATGCACTGGCTGATCCTCACGGCGAAAGCAATGTCCTGCAAAGCGGAGGCGGCTTTGTTCTAGTGTCAACAAGCCTGGGGGAACCAATGGGACACCTCCAATGTTATATAGTGTCTGGTTGGAGATGTGTGCATTGTACTTGACACAATGAACCCGGCGCGGCGTAGCATTCTTGTGAATGTGCCATACAGAGATTTGGTGTCCGCAGCAGTTAGAGCCCAGCATGGATCTTAAGTTTCGGATGAATTCTGTGTGACTTGCAAATCCTGGAAAGCCCATTCAATGCTACCCGTGCCTTTCCCTTACGTATTCAAAGGTCCTCACCTGACTTCCGGATCCATGATCCCAGGTAACAGAAGTCGTCCACATGCTCAAGCATACCATCCTTTTGAACTTACTTTGAACTTATGCTCATGAATCGTGTTAAGAGAGAGGCTGCTACTCGGTAACGAAAATGTTAATATGTAAAGGTGATTGGTTGCTCCAAGAAGGATAATTTAAGAGTTGCCAAATAAGAAAGACAGACATCTGGCTGTTGTAGATAAATAAATAAATTATAGTTGTATTATGTGGGATTCCTGAGGAAATTATTATTCAGAAATCAGATCACTATGACGAAACAACGAGACGAGGAGTTCCCCAGGAGGAAGATGTTCTATGGGGAGTTCCCCAGGGTGACATACTTTCACCGTTCTAATTTATAATAGTGTTAAACTATGGGTTCTAAGCACACCCCTAGATTATAATAAAGTAGGTGGGGTGAAGATGGTAACACCACTTAATGGCACCAGTACTCAAAGAAATCAAGCCAAGCCCCTAACTGATATAGACGTTACTACTTGGGTGTGTACTCTTACAATCACTAGAGGTAGCCCATATTCTGCTCATCGGCCCAATAGAACAGGATGTCTCCATTGTTGTTCTTATTGTTTTTACTTTGTCATCATCTAGCCTTTATCATCTTCCACCAGAAATCAATCTCCATTCAGTACGACAGTCATCCTTGGTTGCTAGTTATAGTGCACTGCTCCTCTAAATTCTTGACACTTTGCTATTCGTAATAAGTGTCTCCAATCATAAATCTTGATTTGTTGAGACGGGACGAAACGCTTGAAAAGGAACATTTGACTTGACGCCTTCCCAATCTGTATATAAAGTTTAGAATTCGTTTGAGCTGATTGCTGATATCGAACACGAATATTTTAGTATTAATTTTATGAAAATAGGTGATAAATCATCATTAAATAGTCGCCCATATATTTAATATCCGCAGATCTATACTTTGATGTGTTCGTTTTTGATACATCTATAGTTTTTCACGATTGTATTACAGACAATTTAGGAAAAAACAAAGGATTATATTTGTTTCCCGTTGGAAAATGCACCATATCGTTAACATAAATGGTGTTTATTTGTTGGTTGTATCTGCATTTAAAAACTATGATTTACATTAAAATACTACGAATTGCTGTTATTTTGAGAAGTTATATTGAATAATTAGGTTCCACCTTGGTGTAGTGGTTGCATTGAATTCACATCTCCCGTAGGGGGATTATCCTGTTTGGGGGTCTCCCAAACCAGGCAGGTTAGTAAAGGAGCAGGTTACAGAGGCGAGTTGAAAGGAACCAAAACAATAAACGTGAGTGAGGACTGTTGTAGAATAGAAAACCAAATTTAAAACCAAAATTAATTGAAAATCAACATTCATAGACCTACCGGAACTCTGAATAGACTGGAGGCCCCCAAACAGGATAGAGCCCCCGTAGGTCGTGGGTTCGCTCCTCACATGGACGGACAAGGGCAGTTTTCGTTTCGGCACGAATGCTTTAAAGGGACCAGATGGGGCGCATCTCTGCCTTGCATCCTTAAAGTGGTAGCTAAATGAGTACTGGAGTTTCCTGCATCTCTCTGCCTTGCATCCTTAAGTGGTAGCTAAATGAGTACTTGAGTTGCCTGTGGGGTGTAAAGTTTTGGGGGGACCGCACTGAAAATAAGTCGTGAGACTTTGTGCGTAATCCCGGGCCTAGCGGCCAAAGAAAATGTACTTTACTTTACTTTATTACTTTAATTGGTTATCGAATGTGAATCTCCAATTAACCGATATAGGTGGCATCTTAATAATATACAGTTTACCTGTCCCCAACTTACGTTTTTTGAATTCCAGTTCACATCGATCTTCGATTAAATGTTCTGTCATTGTCATGTTCTGACATTCGCACTGTAAGTGGAAGTATGAAATGGTGCTCGGAAAAAAAAACAGGAAAAAGATGTAATATCAAATTAGTCATCTATTATAAACTATATGAATACTAATATGACATAATCTATAATATTAAATAGAGATAACTTTAGTCTATATAAAAAATGTTTATATCAGCACTCACAGGAGGAGATATATTCGGGTTCGCTCTGTTTACCAAACTTGAGTCGTTGTTGTCGTCACTAATTGCCATGTAATCATATACATCAGATTGAATGACGTCATCGATAACATCTTCTGCATATCGGTCGTTCAGCTGACAGGCCACATCCCTTATATTCGTATCCACTCGATAGTTTATTGACTTACATTGTGGAGTTCTGCAAAAACAAATTATTTCCTTAAAGCAACTTTATAATGAATTTAGAGAGATACAGTAGATTCCTTATATAATCTTGTAATAGACAGAATTAAGTTAATAAATTAGGACATCAACCGCGCTGAGAGGTACCACACAAGCTATAAACATTAATTAAAAATGTTAATAAAAATAAAATAAATCAATGATACTTGTTCAGGGTAGAAAACATTACAATATTAACAACAATATAAATAAAATAAATACAACATAAGGTACCGGTACCATTCATTGACCAGAATGATGTGTTATAAGGGTTAATTTTAAAAATTACTGTCCATCATTGCACAAAACAGGTAGAATTATAGAGGCAAAGATTAATTAATAGAAATCAAACGGACAAGTAAATATTGCATAGGAATATATAAACAGTTGAATTAATAGGAAACAAACAAACAAAAATATAACATTAAAGGTGAAAACATCAATGTCAGCCACATTGCAAAAAGTAATAAGTAAAAGTGACTTTGGGGCCTATTATATATAATCAAAGAATTTACACCCCACTACTTACACCAAACATGTAGGACCAGGACATTTTAAGCCCAAAAAATGGGCCACTAGGGCCTTCACAGCAGAACGTTCTGCTAGAATAAGTTCTCTCTAGAATAGTTACTATAGTTAGTTGACAGTTTATAAAAAAAAGTTAAATCTTTATTGAAACTGAAACTTATTCTGAATATCTACTGTAATTACCAAAAAGTTAAAAACATCAGAAAATCGTCGAACTGAGTTAAGGAATTTTGGAATGAACACAGGGAATTTATTTACCTGGTACACAACGCAGAACATCTAATTCTGGAGATCTCGGGTACGTTGCGAATGACATGTCCAATTAATTGGTGGTTTTTTTGGAACCCATTGGGTCCATTACCGAATGTAAGGGCCCGATGGCAGCTAGAATGCCATTGGCCACAATAGACCTGGTGTATTAATAGCGACACCGCTACTGTTACTTTGAGACACAGAGAAACCATTATTGTTGTTAAAAATATAACTAGAAAGGCATTTCCTAAAGGAAATGCAACCACGAAGCTAAGGAAAATTAAACAAACGGCCACAATTTGGTTCGTTGCTTAGCCTAGTTTAGTAGCATTTGCCAATAAATAACTTCTATTCCCATGGAAACTAGAGTTCTCTGGAACTGTTGGTTTTACCTTTGAAAAAAGATTCAGTCCAGATTGTTTTTCAGATAACACATCGAGTTTCAGAAAATATTGTAGTTTATGTCCAAATTACAGATTTTCTATCAAAATGCATCTGTTTGCAGTGGTTGTCATGGAAACTGAAAAATAGAACAATGTAATTCGGATGCAGAATAAGTCATATAGTGGGGGTAGGTGTTGGTCCCAAGTCATAATACTATTAAATTGTGCTTCAAATTATCATTTTATTAATTTTAACATCTGTTTACTCTTGTTGCTATGGTAAATGGATTTTCTAATTAACTTCGAACGGCTTGTATATGGACCTTATAGATGAGTTGCAAAACCCCAAGTTTATATATATTACAGTTTTTCTCCAAATAGAGTTATGATTATAGACTTGAATGATATATAACTTTAAAAAAACTACAGTTACCATTGTAACTAGATATTTCTGGAATGTTTTGAGTTTCACTAAAAGTTCCAACTAGTGGTCCAGATAACACATACCTAGTTTCGTAAAATTTTATCGTGAAGTCTATGTACAAATGAATAATTTTCGTATAAAAACATCTGTTTTCAGCGGTTGTCAAGGTAACTGCAAAATAGAACAATCAAATTCGGACGCAGAATAAGTTATATAGTGGGGGTAGGGATTGGTCCCAAGTCATCACACCTTAACCTTAGGCTTCAAATTAACATTTTAAAAATTTTAACATCTGTTTAGCCCGGTTGCCAAGGTAACTGGATTTTCTATTTAACCTCAATCGGCTCTGCTATGGACCTTATAGTTGTGTTGAGAAACCCCAAGTTTATATGTATTATAGTTTTCCTACAAATAGAGTTACAAATATTGACTTGAAATACATAGACTTTTTTCTAAGTCCGTTGCCATGGAAACCAGATTTTTCCTGGAGATGAGACCCATCCCACACGACGCGCCTTGATGAGTTGTATATACATGCAAAATTTCAGGGTACTTTTAAAGGCTAGTTTTTTCCCCGACCAAAAAAAACCAAATCTGCCTCACACAAGTAAAATAGCCCACTATGAATAGACCATCTCAGCTAAGGAAAATCTTTCTTAGCGAAAGTAGTTGATTTTCCTTAGCTTCGTGGATAATTACGAGAAAGGCATTTCCTAAAGGAAATGCAACCACGAAGCTAAGGAAAATTAAACAAACGGCCACACTTTGGTTCGTTGCTTAGCCTCGTTTAGTAGCAATTGTCAATAATTAACTTATATTCCCATGGAAACTAGAGTTCTCTGGAACTGTTGCTTTAACCTTTGAAAAAAAATTCAGTACAGATTGTGGTTCAGATAACACATACTGAGTTCCAGAAAATATTGTAGTTTATGTCCAAATTACCGATTTTCTATCAAAATGCATCTGTTTGCAGTGGTTGTCATGGAAACTAAAAAATAGAACAATGTAATTCGGATGCAGAATAAGTCATATAGTGGGGGTAGGGGTTAGTCCCAAGTCATAATACTATTAACTTGTGCTTCAAATTATCATGTTATAAATTTTAACATCTGTTTAGACTTGTTGCTATGGTAACTGTATTTTCTAATTAACCTCAAACGGCTTGGATATGGATCTTATAGATGAGTTGCAAAACCTCAAGTTTATATATATTACAGTTTTGCTACAAATAGAGTTATCAATATAGATTTGAATGATATAGAGTTTAATAAACTACAGTTACCATGGTAACTAAATTTCTGGAATAATTTAAGTTTCACTAAAAGTTCCAACTAGTGGTCCAGATAACACATACACAGTTTTGTAAAATTTTATCATGAAGTCTATGTCCAAATGAATAAGTTTTGAATAAAAACATCTGTTTTCAGCGGTTGTCATGGTAACTGAAAAATAGAACAATGTAATTCGGATGCAGAATAAGTTATATAGTGGGGGTAGGGATTGGTCCCAAGTCATAACACCTTGCCCTTAGGCCTCAAATTAACATTTTATAAATTTTAACATCTGTTTATCCCGGTTGCTAAGGTAACTGGATTTTCTATTTAGCCTCAATCGGATCTGCTATGGACCTTATAGTTGAGTTGCGAAACCCCAAGTTTATATCTATTATAGTTTTCCTACAAATAGAGTTATAAATATTGACTTGAAATACACAGACTTTTTTTGAAGTCCGTTGCCATGGAAACCAGATTTTTCCTGGATATGAGACCCGGCCCAAAAGATGCGCCTCATCGAGAAGTATATACATGCAAAATTTCAGGGTACTTTTAAAGGCTAGTTTTTTCACCTATCAAAAAACCCCAAATCTGCTCCATACAAGTAAAATAGCCCACTATGAATAGACCATCTCAGCTAAGGAAAATCTTTCTTAGCGAAAGTAGTTGATTTTCCTTAGCTTCGTGGATGAGCAGAGTTATGTGCCAAATCTACCAATCGGTGTAGATGAATTAACGAACGACAATGGTAGGAAAAAGGCTGTTAGAGCGAATGATAAAACGAATTGGGGCCTCAAACTTTAAAATAAAAACAAAAGGTCAACCACATAAATAGTGTTGGACGTCAGTTAGTCAACCACATAAATAGTGTTGGACGTCAGTTAGTCAACCACATAAATAGTGTTGGACGTTAGCTAGTCAACCACATAAATAGTGTTGGATGTTAGCTAGTCAACCACATAAATAGTGTTGGACGTTTGCTAGTCAACCACATAAATAGTGTTGGACGTTTGCTAGTCAACCACATAAATAGTGTTGGACGTTAGCTAGTCAACCACATAAATAGTGTTGGACGTTAGCTAGTCAACCACATAAATAGTGTTGGACGTTAGCTAGTCAACCACATAAATAGTGTTGGACGTTAGCTAGTCAACCACATAAATAGTGTTGGACGTTAGCTAGTCAACCACATAAATAGTGTTGGACGTTAGCTAGTCAACCACATAAATAGTGTTGGATGTTAGCTAGTCAACCACATAAATAGTGTTGGACGTTAGCTAGTCAACCACATAAATAGTCTTGGACGTTAGCTAGTCAACCACATAAATAGTCTTGGACGTTAGCTAGTCAACCACATAAATAGTGTTGGACGTTAGCTAGTCAACCACATAAATAGTGTTGGATGTTAGCTAGTCAACCACATAAATAGTGTTGGATGTTAGCTAGTCAACCACATAAATAGTGTTGGACGTTAGCTAGTCAACCACATAAATAGTGTTGGACGTTAGCTAGTCAACACATAAATAGTATTGGACGTTACAGTAGCTAGTCAACCACATAAATAGTGTTGGACGTTAGCTAGTCAACCACATAAATAGTGTTGGACGTTAGCTAGTCAACCACATAAATAGTGTTGGATGTTACCTAGTCAACCACATAAATAGTGTTGGATGTTAGCTAGTCAACCACATAAATAGTGTTGGACGTTAGCTAGTCAACCACATAAATAGTGTTGGACGTTAGCTAGTCAACACATAAATAGTATTGGACGTTACAGTAGCTAGTCAACCACATAAATAGTGTTGGATGTTAGCTAGTCAACCACATAAATAGTGTTGGATGTTAGCTAGTCAACCACATAAATAGTGTTGGACGTTAGCTAGTCAACCACATAAATAGTGTTGGATGTTAGCTAGTCAACCACATAAATAGTGTTGGACGTTAGCTAGTCAACCACATAAATAGTCTTGGACGTTAGCTAGTCAACCACATAAATAGTCTTGGACGTTAGCTAGTCAACCACATAAATAGTGTTGGACGTTAGCTAGTCAACCACATAAATAGTGTTGGATGTTAGCTAGTCAACCACATAAATAGTGTTGGATGTTAGCTAGTCAACCACATAAATAGTGTTGGACGTTAGCTAGTCAACCACATAAATAGTGTTGGACGTTAGCTAGTCAACACATAAATAGTATTGGACGTTACAGTAGCTAGTCAACCACATAAATAGTGTTGGACGTTAGCTAGTCAACCACATAAATAGTGTTGGACGTTAGCTAGTCAACCACATAAATAGTGTTGGATGTTACCTAGTCAACCACATAAATAGTGTTGGATGTTAGCTAGTCAACCACATAAATAGTGTTGGACGTTAGCTAGTCAACCACATAAATAGTGTTGGACGTTAGCTAGTCAACACATAAATAGTATTGGACGTTACAGTAGCTAGTCAACCACATAAATAGTGTTGGATGTTAGCTAGTCAACCACATAAATAGTGTTGGATGTTAGCTAGTCAACCACATAAATAGTGTTGGATGTTAGCTAGTCAACCACATAAATAGTGTTGGATGTTAGCTAGTCAACCACATAAATAGTGTTGGATGTTAGCTAGTCAACCACATAAATAGTGTTGGATGTTAGCTAGTCAACCACATAAATAGTGTTGGATGTTAGTTAGTCAACCACATAATTAGTGTTGGATGTTTGCTAGTCAACCACATAAATAGTCTTGGACGTTAGCTAGTCAACCACATAAATAGTGTTGGACGTTTGCTAGTCAACCACATAAATAGTCTTGGACGTTAGCTAGTCAACCACATAAATAGTGTTGGACGTTAGCTAGTCAACCACATAAATAGTCTTGGACGTTAGCTAGTCAACCACATAAATAGTGTTGGACGTTTGCTAGTCAACCACATAAATAGTGTTGGACGTTAGCTAGTCAACCACATAAATAGTCTTGGACGTTAGCTAGTCAACCACATAAATAGTGTTGGACGTTAGCTAGTCAACACATAAATAGTATTGGACGTTACAGTAGCTAGTCAACCACATAAATAGTGTTGGATGTTAGCTAGTCAACCACATAAATAGTGTTGGATGTTAGCTAGTCAACCACATAAATAGTGTTGGATGTTAGCTAGTCAACCACATAAATAGTGTTGGACGTTAGCTAGTCAACAATTTAAATAGTGTTGGACGTTACCTAGTCAACCACATAAATAGTGTTGGACGTTACCTAGTAAACCACATAAATAGTGTTGGACGTTACTTAGTCAACCACATAAATAGTGTTGGACGTTAGCTAGTCAACCACTTAAATAGTTTTGGACGTTAGCTAGTCAACCACATAAATAGTGTTGGACGTTACCTAGTCAACCACATAAATAGTGTTGGACGTTAACTAGTCAACCACATAAATAGTGTTGGACGTTACCTAGTCAACCACATAAATAGTGTTGGACGTTAGCTAGTCAACCACATAAATAGTGTTGGACGTTAACTAGTCAACCACATAAATAGTGTTGGACGTTACCTAGTCAACCACATAAATAGTGTTGGACGTTAGCTAGTCAACCTCATAAATAGTGTTGGACGTTAGTTAGTCAACCACATAAATAGTGTTGGACGTTAGCTAGTCAACCACATAAATAGTGTTGGACGTTACCTAGTCAACCACATAAATAGTGTTGGACGTTAGCTAGTCCACCACATAAATAGTGTTGGACGTTAGCTAGTCAACCACATAAATAGTTTTGGACGTTAGCTAGTCAACCATATAAATAGTGTTGGACGTTAGCTACTCAACCACATAAATAGTGTTGGACGTTAGCTAGTCAACCACATAAATAGTGTTGGACGTTACCTAGTCAACCACATAAGTAGTGTTGGATGTTAGCTAGTCAACCACATAAATAGTTTTGGACGTTAGCTAGTCAACCACATAAATAGTGTTGGACGTTAGCTAGTCAACAATTTAAATAGTGTTGGACGTTACCTAGTCAACCACATAAATATTGTTGGACGTTACCTAGTAAACCACATAAATAGTGTTGGACGTTACTTAGTCAACCACATAAATAGTGTTGGACGTTAGCTAGTCAACCACTTAAATAGTTTTGGACGTTAGCTAGTCAACCACATAAATAGTGTTGGACGTTACCTAGTCAACCACATAAATAGTGTTGGACGTTAACTAGTCAACCACATAAATAGTGTTGGACGTTACCTAGTCAACCACATAAATAGTGTTGGACGTTAGCTAGTCAACCACATAAATAGTGTTGGACGTTAGCTAGTCAACCACATAAATAGTGTTGGACGTTAACTAGTCAACCACATAAATAGTGTTGGACGTTACCTAGTCAACCACATAAATAGTGTTGGACGTTAGCTAGTCAACCTCATAAATAGTGTTGGACGTTAGTTAGTCAACCACATAAATAGTGTTGGACGTTATCTAGTCAAGTCTAGCGAAAAAGGGGGTGTAACCCAAAATTAATCTATAAAAACTCCAGATAGGGGGGAACTGGACGCAATAAAAATTCATCCCTCTCTAGGAGAAATTCGACGCAATTAACAACTGATTACTACGGTGGCTGAATTGTGCCACTTAATACTTTTTTTTATTTATTTTTTTAAGGGACTTTTTGGTCGACCAAAAAGTACATTTTGGACGACCAATAAGTACTTTTTGGTCGACCAATAAGTCGACTTTTTGGTCGACCAAAAAGTACTTTTTGGTCGACCAAAAAGTCGACTTATTGGTCGACCAAAAAGTCGACTTATTGGTCGACCAAAAACTACTTATTGGTCGACCAAAAAGTACTTATTGGTCGACCAAAAAGTCGACTTATTGGTCGACCAAAAAGTACTTTTTGGTCGACAAAAAAGTCGACTTATTGGTCGACCAAAAAGTACTTTTTGGTCGACCAAAAAGTCGCTTCAAAAAAAAAATAAAAAAAAGTATTAAATGGCACAATTCAGCCACCGTAGATTACTCTCAAAAATAAAGCTGTAATATTAATTTGCCAAGATTGGTTTTGCTTCCAGTTACCGCCCCCCCCCCCCCCCCCCCCCCCTGTCTCAAAAAGTCTATAAAAATATATTATTCGGATTCGGATCATTTCCCATTTTCATGAATTTTTCCATAGCAGTTTGTTACAGGCCATCATATTTAGATTTTAGAGCAACGGAAATTTGTCTAATTATACAAGCAATTAAATCACCACTTGTGCTAGTACAATACATATATCGAAAAATTTTGGCGTTGATAAACTAAAAGCAAATCAGTCAATTAAACCTAAAATCAATACAGTAAGCCCATTTTAATTATGCGAATAAGGGTTGGGCTATAGGCTGCAGCATTTAAAGCATTCTGCCCAAACAGTGCTGCCCCATCTAGGGATCAAACCAGGGCTACCTAATTGGAATAGCAGCATTATTTTGAAATTAATTAAATTATTCTGTATTTAAGTTAAAATGTATTCTGAATCCGATTAACACACTTAAAAGGCCATGCTTGCTCCCACTTATAACTGAGATATTTATCGTTTTAAAACCACCTATATGCCAGTTTTGCATAGACCGCATTATAAAGAAATTTTTTTTTAAAACAACCTATATTACTATTATAAATAGAGTAAGCCCGGGAAACGTTGATATAAAATTGGAAACAACGAATCAGGAGCTAGAATTAATTGTTGTTTATTATGATAGAGGGTGATTTGATTTATATTTTTAAAACTTAATAATCGAATTTGTCTTAAGGCTTTTAATGCTTTTTGAGTAATAATTATAAAAAATGTAATATTTTTTTTTAAACAACCTATATTCCTATACATAGTTTCCTACCTAATATGTTACATAATTCAAATACCATAACTGTTTTTGTTTAAAATCGTTACATTTAATGGATATAAAAGTAAATAAGACAAAAATCCTGGAATATTACAGTACTCTCAAACAAAATTAGAATCGGAAATGCCGTTTTCCAGGAAAAGTCAATTTTGTCATTTAGGTTGTTTGAAAATGAAAGGGACGAAATATAAGATCCGCAAAATAAATTTTTATAGACTTTTTGGGACATTAACAATGTTATTAAGAATCGAAAAATATTGTTCGGATTGACTGCGAATTACTTTTGGGTTTTATTCTAGATTTAGTCGACTATAGGACAACAGCAGAGTTAGGCAGATATATAAACAAATTACAGAGCTGCCGCTTTAAAAATAAATAGAATTATTCATTATTCAATCTATAGGGGCCTAGTTGTTTATTGGAACAGGTGCAGGCAGAGTAATGGGAAAAGGCATGAAGAAGAGGAAATAATTGCGATATAAATAAATAAGTTAATCATAAACTGTAGTGGTCCTGCAGTAGGGGAGATCAGGAAGGGTGAAGGGTGAGGAGGGGTGAATCGGTGCGGTTTAAAGGATAACGCTTAGTAGGACTAATCATGGACTTCTAGAATATTATTTATACCAGGACTGGAAACTGGGTAGCTACAGGCAAAATAAAAATACCAGTTAAGGCCTACTTGTTAATTACTGCCAATAGTAATATATTGTGAACATGATATACACATTTTTAGTGATTATTATATAGGTCATAATTAATTTTAATCTTTTCGTAAATAGTAAGACGTTTGCTTAAATAAATTAATATGTTTCATTTATATAATTATACATTCCATATAAAATTGATGAGTATTATTGACAACAGGACATGTATTGCTGAAGTAAATTAGTAGACAAAAAAGGGGTCAGTTCCACCAGTGGTTACATTTTTGGATTTTTAACTGTACCTTTATACTAGCTAGTGTTTTCACTTTTTGTGGATTTAAATGACTCTCTTAAGGTAGACAAATGCCTAATAAAATTATAAAAGAATAAAGAATAAAATATAACCACGGGCGGAACTTAAAAAACAAAATGTAGCCACGGGCGGAACTATAAAAATAAAATATAACCACGGGCGGAACTAAAGAACAAAATATAACCACGGGCGGAACTTAAGAACAAAATGTAGCCACGGGCGGAACTATAAAAATAAAATATAACCACGGGCGGAACTAAAGAACAAAATATAACCACGGGCGGAACTTAAGAACAAAATGTAGCCACGGGCGGAACTATAAAAATAAAATATAACCACGGGCGGAACTAAAGAACAAAATATAACCACGGGCGGAACTAAAGAACAAAATGTAGCCATGAGCGGAACTTAAGAACAAAATGTAGCTACAGGCGGAACTATAAGAACAAAATGTAGCCACGGGTGGAACTATAAGAATAAAATATAGCCACATGCAGAACGATAAGCAGATAAGAATAAAATATAACCACGGGCGGAATTTAAGAACGAAATGTAGCCATGGACAGAACTATATTAACTTAATGTAGCCATGGGCAGAACTATAAGTACAAAATGTAGCCACGGGCCATTAGAGTGGTGCAGTAAATCGGGGTATGACTATGACTTCAAGGTTACTGCAGATTTCGTAGCATTCATTGTGAAGTATTGGAATATAGTGAATGTTGATACAACAATAGCAGGTTCCCGGAAACGCGATCCCTCCAAATATCCAATATATTATTCGACTACCGCTGATCGATTTAATTATCTGGGCAACACGACATGGAGGACCTCTAGCGAAATAGTGAGAAAATCAAATAGCGCCCTTACAAATGAAACTTTCGATGCCCTTATTCATACCACGAATGCTTTAGTCAATCTAGTAAGGTACTGTGTGGATGAAGTAAAGTTTAATTATGTTCTTACATGTAAGATGTTGCAAGATCCCCTAGAGCTCCGCTCTGTACGTTACAGACAAATGAATGGCAGTAATTATTACCTTTGATGTAAACAATTGTTCTAAAATGAGAGGAAAGTTAGAGCTGCTCTTTTTCTTATCACCCATTCTGACATTACGACTTCACAATTAAAACAAATCTTGAGGTCAACTACACACACAATGTATAACAACAGACAGTACGCAAACATAAAATCTCCCCCTATCATAATAAACAACAATTCTGCATCCTGACTCGTTGTTTCCTATTTTATATCAACGTTTACTGGCCTTACCTTATTTATAATAGTAAAATGTATTATATAGGTTGTTTTAAAAATATATATATTTATCATGTGGTCTATACAAAACTGGCATATAGGTGGTTTTGAAACGTTAAATATCTCAGTTATACGTGGGAGTATGGCCTTCTAAGTGAGGTAATCGGATTCAGAATACATTATAACATAAAGAAATGCAGAATTCTCCATTTCGGCAAAAATGGCATATAGGTGGTTTCTAAATGAAAGGGACAAAATATAAGGATTATTTTATATACATAGGCCTACATAAGTAAAGCTGAGAAATCTGCGCATCTAATGCAACATAACTTATTAAAATCAGTTCAGAAAAACTCATACAGTAGCGGTTTAGATATAATGATTCCTAAAATTAATAACTGCTAGCAAAAATCAGAAAGTAGGCCTCAACTGGTATTTCCGAATAAACAGTTTCCAGTCCCTGGTATAAATTATATTCTAGAAGTCCATTCATTCGTCCCTTTTATTTTCAAACAACCTAAATGACAAAAGTGACTTTTCCTGTAAAACGGCATTTTTGATTCTAAAATGGGTTTTGACATAATGTAATCTTACAATTTGAAATAAAAAAATACAGTCATTGTGTTTGAAAATAATGGATTTATGTCATATATTAGGTAGGAAACTATGTATAGGTATATAGGTTGATTCAAAAAAAATGTGTTACATTTTTTTACAATTATTACTCAAAAAGTATTAAAACCCTTAGACAAATTCGCATATTAGGTTTTAAAAATATAAATCAAATCTCCCTCCTATCATAATAAACAACAATTCTAGATCCTGATTCGTTGTTTCCAATTTTATCTGGAATCTATAAATTCCAGGGTTATGATCGCAACATTTTTGATGGGAATCCCAAGACAACAGTTATATGTGGGGCGAGACACGTAGTCGGCGAGCCTTGGCATACGGTTCATATAGGGCAAATGGGGCATGTCCGTCTGTCTGTCTGTCTGTCCGTCTGTCTGGTAAATGTTTGAACGCGAATTTCTCGGCATCGCTGGTTCGGAATTGAACCAAACTTAGTAGGTAAGTAGTAGAGAGAAAGTTTAGAAAGTTTGTAAAGTTTGGTGAAAAATCATGCAATCTGACGTCAGCTACGACAGATTATGTGGTTTTTAGAAAATGTTAAATTTCTCGGGAAGGCCTCATTTTCCTGAGCTGAAATTTTGGTGGCCTGTAGAGAATCATGAAGTCTATCTTTTACGAAATTGAAAAGGTAAGACATTTAATTGGGGATCCGCTAGAGACTCAGAAGTAATGACATAGGCCTACCGGTACGGTACTGCTGTACAGTGCTGCACTGGTAAGTACGAAATTGCAGAATAACAATTTGACACCACCTAGCGGCTGAGCGGATTAACATATGATTGTATGTAACGAATGAATACATTTATATCATGGGATATGGGGTCCAAACTAGACATGCCCCATTTGCTCTATATGAACCGTATGCCAAGGCTTGCCGACTACGTGCTGCGCGAAGTCCCCACGAACGTGTTACTACAGTCCAACCAATGTCTCAGAGCCAGAACAAGCAGTCAAGTTTTACTGTTCTATGAAGAACAGACTGGACTTATTAAGGACATTCCGAGCTCAAACTTCAGCCCAACCCGAACCGAACCGAAGCCAAAGCTTCTGTTGAGCCCTAATTGAGACTCAGAAATATGTGATTGAAGTACAGGTCCAGTGGCAGGTTTGCCATACTTTGATATCTTGCTGCAGTACTGCAGTAGGCCTACCGATCCGATAGTTCTGTAGGTCTAGTTAACTCAATACAGCAATAGGCCTACCGCCTACCGGTACTTAAATAGGCCTAGTATATTTATATAATATAATACTGTAATACGAATAGGCCTACCGGTCCGGTACTTCTTAATTAGATGCAAACATGAGTTCAGGGCAGAGAAGAGTTGTCAGACCGCCATCGGAAGGCAAACATCGCTCTAAGCAACCGCGAGACAATGCAGATCGATCTACTGCTGACGGAAAAGACCGAAAGATGGATAGACTGAAGGGCGAATCGACCAGGAAAGTATCCGATGCAGAGGTGCCGAAGAAAACTACTCCTAAGGGGCAGGATGGTAAAACCAGGCTTCAAGTTGATAACGGAGTTACATCAACCCATCGAAGGAATAAATCACCGAGCCTAAATGGCGGTATTGATACAAGGGACATAGAAAGCAGCCGGAGGCAGGAAGGTGCGAATAGGAAAAGTGAGACGAAGCAAAGGGAAAGTGAAAAAAAGCATGGAGACAGGGATAGGCCTAGTGGGGAAAAGCATAGAGATAGGAATAGTGAGGGAAAACATGGAGATAGGGAAAGTGGTGGAAAACATAGAGATAGGGAAAGTGAGGAAAAACATAGAGATAGGGAAAGTGGCGGAAAACCCAAGGAAAGGGAAAGTGAAAAAAAACATGGAGACAGGGATAGTGGGGAAAAGTATAGAGATAGGAAGAGTGACGGAAAACATCATAGAGATAGGGAAAGTGGTGGAAAACCCAAGGAAAGAGAAAGTGAAAAAAAGCATGGAGACAGCGCTAGTGGGGAAACGCATAGAGATAGGAAGAGTGACGGAAAACATATAGACAGGGAAAGTGGTGGAAAACCCAAGGAAAATGAAAGTGTAAAAAAGCATGGGGGTAGGGATATTGGTGGAAAACATAGAGAAACGGGAAGTGGGAGAAAACATGGAGACAGAGAAGATGATAAGAAATATTTGGACATTGATTATGATGGACAGGATAGGGCTAGTAATCGCAGTAACAGAAGCAGTGGTAAATCTCGCAAAGAGAAGGAATTACACGAGAGCTCAGACACAGAGCGACTGGGGGGAAATGAGAGATTGGAAACGAATGAACCAATAGGGATCCGAGTGGGAATCAGACCCTTTGTTGAAATTATAGAAGATGATGTTATTGGCTCAGCGCAGGGGATACCCAATTACAATCACAAACAATCAAACATACAGGATAATAGCGAAACAGATGAGTATGATTACGGTGAAAGTGACTTCGAGGCTTATAATGATGACGACTTTGATGAGGAGAGTGATGACAATGATAAAGTTGTTGAGAAATCTCTTCCGCAGCTCACTGGTGATCCAGAAATTGATACGGTTATCATGGCGATGTACACTGAGAATCTAAAACTGGCGAGTAAAACTTCTGATGCTTCTGTTACAGAGAAGTCAATTGATGGAGTGGAAGGTGTTGATAAGTCGGCCAGTCGCACATCGCAATATAAGGGTATAAACTTCCTCGCTGTTAAGCAACGAGCTGCGGAACGGTTTGTCAAGAGTCGTCATGTGGAACTTCACAAACTCGTCGAGTTCGATCACGTGACCCTCGAATGGTTCGAGATGGCACCACTTAGCGAGTATGACATGTACATACGGAGTTTCGGGCGGATGAACACGAGTCAGGTCTCGGTGCAGACGGGCGAATCCGACATCGGACGGGAATGTCAGACCGAGGAGACGGACAGTCGGGACTCGTGGACCCAGCATCCGGCGGACGACGGGATGGCCAGCTGGACCGAGAGCGACGAGTTTACCGAACTCGCAGGCTCCACCCAGCGTTCCTACATAGACCCACGTCGCTTAACCAACTTTATTAATAAAGTCTCTCAGGTTGTAATAGCGATATTGGAAGAGGTTTCCAGTAGCAGCGGCTCCCTGGAAAAGAAACGCAGTCGCACCCATGTGGAGTTCAGCGAGGGTTTCTTCGCGGTTGATACCGGCTTGTCTTTCCTCTCGGATAGAAAGATAACCTGCGTGGCTTCCTGCATCTCTCAGAACCAGTTTATAGCGGTCGGATATTCCTGTGTTGAAAAATCTCGTTCTAGATTGGCTGATAACGGATTGATATTAGTCTGGAACGTTAACTTGCCCTCCCAACCCCATCGGATCCTCATCGCCCAATCCGAAGTCACAACCTGCAGTTTCTCCCCTATTGGCTCTACCCTCGTGTTCGCGGGAACCGTAGACGGCTCGTTGCTGTTATGGGACCTCCGTGAAGGTCCGACCGCCCACTCGAGACTCTCGATGGACGGTTCCGATTGGGTTTTCCGCGGTCCTACTTACTCAACCGAATATTTACTCCCGGATGAGAAACACACGACCCGTTTGGTCGCCGTGCAGCCTGTGTTCCAATCCTCTCATATATCCGGGGCCAATAACAACCTGGACTTTAGTTCTTTCCAATTAGCGAGTTTGGATGAGGGCTGTCGATTGTTTTTTTGGGTTTGTATCGAATTCGCGAAGTCGAATCCCGCGGGTTTAGAGTCGGAGCCTGGGTTGATCCCCGGGGGGCGGGTTAAACTGGTCCGCAGCTCCGAGGTCCTTCTGGGCCATGGTCCCGTGACCGCGGTCGCTCTCGACTACTGCAGACAGGACCCCAACCATGTCTACGTGGCCACGGACACCGGTTCTGTGCTCCACGCGACTCGCTACGCCTCTACCGTGTTCCCCCGCTCCCATCATCCCCGCTCCCCCGATCCCACTCCCATCTCCGCGGTCAGCTTCCACCCCCGTTTCGAGGTGTTTCTCGTCGCGGGGCGGGACGGCCACATCCGTCTGTACAATAAGTCGGAGCAGCTCCCTCTAGCGTCGTGGCTTCTATCCACCGATAGACTCCCAGTCTGTAAACTCGGATGGTCTCCTAGTCGGCCTTCCGTGTTCTACGTTCTCGATTCAGCGTCCAGACTCCACGTGTGGGACCTCCTCCGCTCCGACTCCGGGCCGCTCTACGCCCAACACTTCAGCGAGTTCGCCCTGGTTGACTTCTCGTTGACTTCCGATTACGCGGCCAGCGGTCTCGGCATTCAGGGCCGTAAAGCCGTTATGATTTGTTGTTTCGCTAACGGCGCTGTTGAAATTCACCAACTGAAACGAGAGTTACGGAAAACTAAACCCGAAGAGATTCAGCAGTTCGCCAGTTACATCGAATGTTTGTGAAATGATTGTCAATTACAATTGTTTTTAAATTTAACTATTTGCTAATAATTAATTAATAGATTGTTTGATCGGCTAATACGATCCAGTCGTAATTGGTTATCTTTCTAACTTTATTTCTAGTTGTAAAAATAAACCAACAATATAATTTGTGTACAAACTGTTTCTTGTCAATAACGATCCGTTTTATTATCCTATTTCGTTACCAATTTATATTTTGTTAAATCTTTATTTATCCAATTGATATATATAAATATAAAATTAGTTTCATTTTCATTATTCATATTTATTTATTATATTTTTTAATAAAAAGAATTATTAAAACAAACTGTGGGGCGAGCGACGAGCTTAGCTGTTCTCCAGACTTCCGCAAGGGATAGATTTGGCAGCTATTGAAATAGTGGTTACCCGTAACGCTAAAATTTCTTAATTCGTGCTGCGCGAAGGCCCCTACGTGTTTTTTAAATCTGAAAATGAAATTTTGTGCACTGTGCACATTTACGTTGAGTACTAAATGGTGTAAATATCTGTTATTTTGATTGATATGTATTTAATATAATCTACTTAATTTGTTGGAACAACAATTTAATTATTTTATTACATTGTGCCAACTTATCAGCCGCCGTCTTATAAGCCTCGTAACGCTAAAGAAATAAAGTACTACTTTGCAGCGTTACGACTTTATAAAGGTCGGAACACTGCAAAGTATTCAAAGTAATATAATTAACTAACTATTTATACCATTGTATAAAGTAAATATTAGCACTTCCCACCGTTGTGACCCGAGTGTATTTATATACCGAACGAGCGCAGCGAGGGAAGTTTCCACAAATATACAAGGGTCATAAACGCTGAATAAAAACCTTTTAACGTTATATTGAGTGAAAAAAATGTAATGTTTCTGGCAATATTCTTTAATAAAGTGGTTGATAGCCATTGTATGCTATGTGTAAGATTATTTACAGTGCAGTTGTTGTAGTAACTCCATCTGCAATTAATTATTCAATTGATATTAATATTTATAGGCCTAAACATTACAATATTAAAACTAATAAAACGCCGATAAGTTGACATAATGTAACGAATTAACATACTCCATTGTACGAAAAGGGCGCTATTGAGTATTTATTAATAACCCTTTTCCCATATATTATGTAAACATTCCTCGCTACGCTCGCACGGCTCAATGATAATTCCGCTACTTTTCGTACAATGTTATATATAGTTTTTTTTTCTAATCGTTGCACGTCATTAATGTTATTTAAGAGGTCTTCACTGTGTAAATATAGCATTCAACCCTCCCTTATTCTGTAAATATATATTTGTACTTTTGTTTTGTAATATTAATAAATATTATTTATATAATTATATTCTTTTGAATTTGGCAAAAGGTACTTAATGCGATTTTTAATTGATTAAAGCTAATGAATCGGCAAAATATATAAAATATTGTTATTATACGATATCTATATCCTCTAGTAGATAAGAAAAAAAGGTTGACACTATACCAATATTATTATAATAATACAGCAATTTCACCACATGTTTGGCCTTCAACCAAACCACTACAGAACGATTGGACAGCTTTGCAACCCCCTCAAATTTTCACACCACACAACTTTGGCGTGGGCAAATAGACTAAATACTGTATTTAGGCAGGTGGGGTGGGGAAGGGGTTGTGGGGGGGGGGGGGGGGGGTGGTGTGGTGTGTAACCCAAAACCAATACGCGTTAATTCGATTAATTTTTTTATTCTACATCTACATTATATTGCTATAATACCCAAAAAGTATATAACGTGACCATAGAGCCAGAACAACACATACCACAATTTTTCAAAAAACAATTACTCAAGATGGCGTTCTACATCTTATGTTAAAATCCTAGACTTGTATGTCAGTTCGTTTAGGAGATATGGAAAACCAGAACAACCCACACAACATAGAAGTTGAAAACTGTTAGAGGTAAAACAACACATACCACACTTTTCCCTATCATACTTTGCCAGGAAAAACACCATTCAATAGTCGAGGAATGACGTGAGTTCTTATGTTTCTGTGATAAAATCCTAGAGGTAAAACAACACACACAGACTAGAGTTAATGTTAAATTTCAGTATGTGTTGTTTTGTCTCTTTGGAAAATAACGAAAAAAACAGTTTTTTTCATTAACAAAATTTATTTTGAATGCTAGCCACTATTATAAAATGTATCATTGTATCTTCTCAGACCTCTGTCGAAAAAATCAGGAGACGGGATCCATATAGAGGGAAATGAGAAGGTTTTTTGCATTTTTCTCGAAACCACATTTTTTGGTGAGTGTTGTTCTGGCTCTTTGGTCACGATAAAATACATTTTCGGATTTTCAAATTCTTGGTTATGCCCTTATCAACACGAATAAGATCACCATAGTGGCGGTTTTGTAACTGTGAACTGGCTCATTCCATGTAAAGTGCGGGACATTCGTACGACCTATTTTGCATACTTAGTAAACTGTACAAAATAATTATAGTGTGTAAAAAAAAAGCAGTTTCAAAAAACTGCAGTAGTTTGTTTATGTCTTAGAATTATTCCTTCAAAAAATTGTAAAGTGCGGGAAGTCAGTACAGGAATCAAATATCGCTTTAAAATTATTATAGGAGTTTGCTATGTATATAGGCCATCCTTAAAGCTATAATGCGCCGCCACGCGGTAAGACGGTAGCCGGTGTGATGGTAGCCTACTGCTATATCAGTATATTGACTCATAGTATCAGTACGGTACGCAAATATCCAATTGGGGTGTCGTTTCTGCCTTCTTTTACATATAAATCGACAAGCGGCCCTTAGGGAAGAGTTAATGTACATAATCGTATAATAAGATAAAAACTTCTGGGGTCTTTCCTCCAATTGTATTATAATTATAGTTAATTCAGTAATTAATGCATTTAAATCCTTACTTAATTAAGACAACGCTGATCATGAATATGACACACAAAAATATCGTATTATCCAACCAAATTATATTTTTGCCGTTTGAAAATTTATGCTACTTGTATTTTTCGTCCCACCAGACAGGCATCAAAAACGATAGTTGCGTTACTATAAACGTTTTTTAACGTGTTATCAGCGACCTAGAAACCCCGTATAGCTTCAGAGTTACAGTACCAAACCAAAGCGAAATTTATCAGTTTGATAATTTTTTGCTACTTGTACTCTTTTTGATCTGGGGTGCCAAGAATGGCACCAAAATTGGGTTTGCATTACCAGAAATATTTATAACTAGTTTAACTATTAACGTATCAGCGACCTCGAAAACCCATATACGTTCAGAATCATCGAACCAAACACAAAATTATTCATCCTGGGGGACCAAAATGGCACCAAAAATGATGGTTGAGTTGCTAGAAAATCTTTTTAACTAAGTTTAATGTTCCCTACAATTATAAAAAATAGTTCCAGATCATTTTGTTCATATTCCAGAGCATTTTTTTAGATATATTTTGTATATCTATTAAAATGTTCTAGAACAAAAATATTAGATTTTTAATTTTTATATTTCATTTTTTAGAACATCTTTCATTTCATATTTTAGAAATCTTAAAAAAAATTATACAGTTAGCCATTTAAAAGAAATGGGAGGGGTGAGGTGGTGTCAATGTTTACTTACTTTCATTATGATAGTACAGTAATATATTAGTAACGTCGTGGAAAAAAATGTTAAACTTAAAAATAAAACTACATATTGCATATTATATAACGTGGAACAATATTCGATTCTTTATTAACCTCGTTGCGCTCGCTAAATTAAATATTTCCAGTATAGTGAAAATAATGTTATTTAACGTGCAATAAATAATTATTACCAAATCACACCTTGTAAATCAGTATTACAATATTTGCTCTACTCTATAGAATTAAAACTATTACAACAGTATAATATTTACATTATATTTACGTATACTGTATGATCTTTTAAATTTACGAATAAACCTCATCACAAAGAGAGGCGACTTTCAACGCAATCAAAATTCGTCGCCCTCCAGGGTAAAATCGGCGTAAATAACAAACTGATTACTCTGAAAATACTTAATTGACTTTAGTGTAATGTTTTCGGTTAGAATAACATGTGACTGTACTGTAACCTGATCCGTTCCTGGTCACATGTCTGCCAAACTTTAGCTTGAACTACTGCTGAACGAACTAAGTTCATTTTGAAAGTCAGTGCCAAAAAGTGCTTCTCTCCGGTCCTTTTTTTTTTCATCAAATAACATTATTTATTCGTCTCAGCTCAGCTCGATTCGGTTCACTCTAAACACATAATTATAAAAGTTTCAATTATAATTTTAAGAAGGAACATTAATTGTTTTAATTAATGGCGTGAGTGTGTGTGGTTGGTTGTTGTAAGTAGGTTTGTCACTATGGAGGGCAGCTGTCCTACTATTATCGGTCTGTGATCCCAAATTAGTGATGGATTCCGATTTACTTTCTTTATCCTTGTAAATAAATTTGTGTGATTGGATTCCACCGAAGGTAGACGCTTTTGGTAGACCGAAATGAGAACTGGCAGCCTCCGAGAATGGATTGTCTACAGAGTTCGTAGTCCTGCGAAATCGTGTTTCTATAGTAGCCTGTGACAGACTACGAGGTCTGATGGATACCCGGCCTCTCGGTCCCGCCGTAGTAACTACAGCGGGCGTCGCCGTGATTCCGCTCCCGGATAAACAGAATTCAGCTTCTACATTCTGGGGGATCGAATTGGCGGTACGGATTAATCGAGCTGGCGGCGGTTTCCTACCCACCCTAGATTGGTCGCCCCCACGTGGTCGGTTACTATAGTAACCGATACAAGGCAGTTCTAATATATTGTTGTCACTTTCAACCGTTGTTGGTGCGACGGTTATCGGTCGTTGACACGATAGTTTGTCAATAAGATAATCCTTTACTGAAGATTTGCACAGCGGACATTGATCACTCGTGTGCAGTAACCAATAGTCCACACATTCTCTATGGAAACGGTGTTTACAAGGCAGTTTCCTAATCGTTTGATTGGCTGAGTAAGGCCTCAAACAGACTCGACATTGGACCCCGGGTGCCAACATTCCGCTGGACTTCTTTATCAAACCGGTCGGTAAAGAGTTGAGGAACTTATCGGGAAGACTACTTAGTGAACTAGATGATTCGCTGTCTAACCGCAAGAGGGCCTCATAATCAGATTCGTTGATATCACGCGATTCTAATGACGTCATAATAGCGTCCTCTGAATTGTGATTGGATAGAAATCTTTCTACTGGTTGCCATTTATCGGTGGCGTTACGTTTATAGCGGAAAGCGTGTTGGGTGTGAACTGGTCGGGAGAAACACTTCTGACACAAATAGAAACTGTTACAGACGCGGCAGGTGTAACAGTTGCCGTGGATTGGGGCCGCGTTACAGTTGCGGCAACGAACCCCAGGGTGTCTGGGTTCGTCTAGTAGAGTTGTCGGCGTCTGCTGTTGCCTCATCGCGTTGCGATACTCGGTAAGCAGATTGGTCCAACTGGAGAACTTCTCCCTACACATCGGACATTTAATTTCTTCCTCTTTTTCTCTTCCTCTTTGGTGATCCGCCCAGACTTTCATACATTTTATGTGGACCGACTGGCCGCACGAATAGCGACACCACGTGACAGCGAGACGCTTACCAAAGAATTCCTCCTGACATATCGGGCATATGTCCTGGCTGTCGATCCTCCGGGCTACGGTTTCCGGTAGATCTTCCTGTTTCGGTACCCTCGTCTTGGAAACAGCAGCGAAGAACCTACCGCTGAGTAACTGATCGACTTCAGACTGACATAGGCCTGTCTGCCAGCTGAGCGCGTTATCTCTTGGTACTCTGAATCGCCGCAGAAGAACCCAACAGATATGTTTGCATAAATCCGCTTCTTTCTTATATGTCTCGCAGTTGCAAGTGTGCCTCTCGCCGATATAAACCTTAATCTTTTTACTACAAGCCTCGCCCTCTTCGAACAATTGAAATCCCGCAGGGCCGTAGTTGCGAACTATATAGATATTCGAGTTTAGGGCTTGATCCTGACGCCAACTCTGCCTAGAACTTATTATTCGGTTGTGAGTTGGCATTTTAGATTACTCAGTCCCGAGTATAATTAACTTCTCTCAAACTTACCACAGACTCACAAAGAGACATAAAATTATCGTTTAGTACACGCCTTACAGGACACCATGCAACACCACAACAATACCAGTAAGCAGTACAGTAGGCTTACTACCTCCTCTGTAATACAAGCTGAGATGCTTGCTACCGTTACACTACACAGTAGCTATTGTAATTTGTATTTATTTACTATCGTTGCCCAGGTGATTACGATTTGAATTTCCCTCGGTTTAGTTACAGGAGTACGATGATGTAAAGTTTTAGTAACTTGATCGCTAACATGGAATGGAACACTGTACTGTTGGCACCCGAATATGGGGCGCAGTTTGAGCAGAGTTAAGGTTAGAGTAAAATAGCAGGTATAAAAAAATATTGAGAATAGAAAAATGAAAAATATTGTGATGACATACAGTAATGACTATTTCTTTTACAAAAAGAAAGTACTATTTTTTTGTCCGACTTTTTTATCCGCATTTTCGAGGAATAGTAGAATGTGCACATTTTCTTCCGAGGCGTAGCCGATCAGGAATAAATTCACATTCTACTATTTCGAGTGAATTAAATCGATAAAAAAAGTAAGCGGAAAACACCGCTTTTTTTCACTCATTTTCAATTTAGCGAAATTCAACTATTCTGTCCGAGTGGTTGAGTTTTACAAGAGTTGGCAGGTCTTTAGCGCGAGCGAAGTGCCAATTCAATTAAAATGCCAACTCGTGTAAAACTGAACCACTCGGTAGGAATAGTTGAATTTCGCTAAATTGAAAATGAGAGAAAAAAAGCGGTGTTTTCCGCTTACTTTTTTTTATCGAACAATAGTCCTTCCTTTTAAAAATAAACCTTTTTCCGCAAAATGCGGAAAAAATTTCTTTTTGTCCAAAATCAACCCACATTTAGATTATACTAATATTAATTATGAATATATTAAATACAATAATATTATTGGAAGTTGAAGGTACATTGAGCACACCAGTAGCTACCATTTAATCTTTCTTTAAAATATTCTGTTTTGAATTAGAAATAACAAAGTTATCGCAATTATGATGTCAATTCTGCACCATTGTGTAATTAAATAATATAGCTAGGGTGTACTATTAATTAGCTATACTGTGTTAGTGGACGTGATATTCCAGAACCTTAATCAAATAAATTTCCCAAAAATTTGATTAACTAGCTACTTGTTCAAAAGATCCTACAGTACAACTACTGTAAACATTTTCATGCTAGATTTATTAATAATTACCATTGTAATTACCTAGAGTATCTAGAATAAATAATGCGAAGTCAACAGAAAATCTACAAGATCGTTGATTATGGATAAATATTATATTATTATTTATTATTATATATTATTTATTTTGGAATTTTGATTGGATAAATACTTTTTTGACCGCATATGCGGACGAAAAAAGTTTTTTATGTACGCGTTTTTGCGGATAAAAAAGTGAATTTTTTAAAGAAGAAGTTTGATTGAGAAAAATCTAAATAATTTGCCAGAAGAAATTGATTATTTTTTCTTAGAACACCAATATTTATTCAGTTCACTGTATTTAACAAATAGCAACACAAGCTTTCTAATGAGTTAATATAAATAATATTTCTCAAAATAATACACTTTTTTAAAACTCTTATAAAAAATTTACAAGCAAAATCGAAAAATCCCCCCTCCCAAATTTTTTATACTAGCTAGTTTTTGTTACCCTTTTTTTAATGTTCTAGAACATATTGTCTATTCATTTTTTTTTATTACATTTTTTCTAGAACAAATAATTCTTGTTCCAGAACAACAATTAATTAATTAGGTATTTTTGAGGTTATCAAAGCTAGTTTTTCTTGCCTTTTTTTAAATGTTGTAGAACATATCGTCTATTTATTTTGATAAAAAGTAATGTTCTAGAACAAATATTTTTGTTCTAGAAAAAATATTTTTGTTCTAGAACATTAAAAAAAGTAATTTTGTGGTGTTTTTTATTTCATTAGTAAGTGTTAAAAACAATTACTAACAACTACAAATGTTCATTGTAGCTAGTGATTTTTATTAAATATGTGATATAAATAAGATAACATAGAATAAAAAATTAACAAAATTAACAAATTAGCTAGTTTTTTTGTTTTTTTGTTCTGGAACAAATAATATTTGTTTTAGAACAAAACTTTTATATTAAATGAATAGATAATATGCTCTAGAACATTTTTTTTTTAAAAAGGAAACAAAAAAATAGCTAGTTTAAAAAATGCATACAAAGTATACAACGTACAATAAAAAATGAAAAAGATAAACATGTACCGGTATTATTATGTTATATGTTCTAGAACATTAAAAAAAAGTAACAAAAACTAGCTAGTATAAAAAATTTGAGGGGGGGGGGGGGGGGGGGGGGTGTGCACAAAACACACTAGGACCGCTGTGTGCCACGTCAACGCAAATAATACTGCAATACCAGACTGCCAGAATCTGAGAATACAGCAATACCGGTACCGTTTGTACTGTTGTACTGCTGTACTGGTCTGCTGCTCAGCTGGTTTTACAGTATTATCAGATTACAGGACTGTAGTAGAGTAGTAGTAGTACTACAGTACTGGTAGATTGACGAAAGATAACATTCACAATACAGCAATACTGCAATACCAGAATACCGGTACACAATCTGACAATACAGCAATCAGGCCAGGCAATAGAGTTGTAGTCTGCAGTCTGGGAATGTAAAAAAATAAAATGTATTTCTTAAATGGAATAAATATTTTGTACCCAATTGTTGTATTTCTACTAAGTAACATTCCAACGGCGGAATCTGGACGGGATTTCTACCAGATGCTCAACGTCTCGCGAGACGCGACGACGAAAGACATTCGACGGGCGTTTAAAGTTCTCGCGTTAACGAAACATCCAGACAAACGACCCGGAGAGCCGGGCGCTCACGAAGAGTTCCTTGGACTGAGTCGAGCCTACGAGGTAGGTTTAAATTATGACAGAATGACAACCCGTACAGCCGTACGCCGTAGGCCTACCGTACTGCCGTCAGGCCGTATTCTATTCAGGTCTGCAGCCTGCAGGTAGGCCCTATCCCCTATACAGTCAGACAGTACCGGTATTAATCTAATCTTTCTAATGCAGTAATGGTAGAGGTCCTGGCTGCCTGGAGGTAGCAGGGTAGCCTATTGCCTATCACCTATCCAGCTATCAGCCTATTGCTATTATTAATATTACATATATATATTAATATATAATATATATTAATATATTAATATATTAATATAATTATATATATATTTATAAAGCTGCTTTATTTTTACTTGTACATTTTAGATTTTGCAATACTGCAATACAGTCAGACAGTAAAAGTGGTCTACTTCATCAGTTCATTAGGCCTAATTTATTTATTCATACCCCTACCTAGGCCTATATTACAGTATTTTTACCTACTGTATTATTTTTAACTAAAGTAATTAGACCTTATAGGCCTATTACGTACATAAATGTAAAATAAATGTATTGTTTTTACCTGATGCAGATTGTTTGAATCTAACTGTAGTCTGTCTATAATATATCTCGTGTCTTACACTGCCGGTATAGGTGCTGAAGGACGATGAAACACGCCGGAAGTACGATGCGAGTGGGGAGGAGGGATTGGAGGAAGGGGCCAAGCGGAACCAGCGGTACGAGTCCTGGAACTTCTATCACCAGGACTTCGGGTTGTACGACGAGGATGTCGAGGTTGTAACGCTGGATCGCTCTGATTGGCACTCGTTAGTGACCTCGGGGGAGTTGTGGTTCGTTAACTTCTATTCACAGAGGTACGTTAATCTGTTTATATTCCTAATTTAATTTATTGATTGATTTCAATTGACTTATTCGATTTAATTGAACCTTATCGCCTGTCTGCCTATCAGTGTGAAGGCAAAATCTCAATCTTTAATTATTTATTGCATGGTAAATAATATAGAACATTAAAGAATCAAGAGTATATATAGTGAAAATATGTTCCACGTTATTTAACATGTAATACGTAGTTTTATTTTTAAATGGATTTCGTTTCATTTAGTGCATCTCAAGTTAAGCATTATGTAATATTGGTAAACATGAATTTTGTTTAAATATTGCTTATTCTAGAACAAATTAATGTTTCTTCATTAATACCTTCCTCTTCATTATGGTCACTCGGTGTCGGTACCCAACAGAACACCACCAACACCCCTCCCATTTTATAAACTATCTAATTTCTATGGATTTGTTTGAAATGTTCTAAAACATGTTTAGGTATGATAAAAATGGTTTCGGTATAGTTATAGAACAAATAATTTTCAATGAGACCAAATTACGAGTTACGAGACTAAATTGTTTAAAAAACATTCTACACTAATAATAACATCTTCTGGAACTGTAAGTCTGTGTAGGGAACACTTTCTACACCATAAAAATACCCAAAACTAGCGAATGATTTTTAATGTTTTATAAATTTTTTCTGGAATAAAATTAATGTTCTAGAACTTAAAAAAAGCTGATTAATTGAATAGATTTAAATTGTAAATTACAAACATTATTATGAAGTCAATAGCTAATTCTACAGGGACTGTATATAAAAGGAGTTAAAATAGTGTAAAAGGTATGAGAATAATGTAGTTGATAGTTTAACGCCATTTCTATGGAAGGAGTGAAAGGGTTTACTGTGGAAGATCACCCATGGTGATGAACAGGGTCAGAGTAAAACGCGGATCCGGATCAGGATCCGGATTCTATCATTTAACATTGTCCCTATGGAAGTCGACTGAATTTACATTTTTAGGGTGTAATCTGCGGATCCGTGCACTGCTAAATTTACCGAATCCGTAACCGAGTGTAAAATGCGGATTGGCCTTTTTTTCAGATCCGGAACGGAGTGTAAAGCGCGGATTCATGTTTTAGGCTAAATCCTGAACGGAGTGTAAAACGCGGATTCATTTTTCTATTGAATCCGGGATTGGGTGTAAAATACGGATTGAGGTTTATTACAAAGTTTTATTAAATCCGGGAAGGGGTGTAAAACGCGGATTCTAGTTAATTACCATGTTTTATTGGATCCGGGAAGGGGTGTAAAACGCGGATTCTAGTTAATTACCAAGTTTTATTGGATCCGGGAAGGGGTGTAAAACGCGGATTTACGTTAATTACTAAGTTTTATTGGATCCGGAATGGAGTGTAAAACACGGATTTACGTTAATTATCAAGTTTTATTGGATCCGGAATGGAGTGTAAAACACGGATTTACGTTAATTACTAAGTTTTATTGGATCGGGAATGGAGTGTAAAACACGGATTTACATTAATTATCAAGTTTTATTGGATCCGGAATGGAGTGTAAAACACGGATTTACGTTAATTACCAAGTTTTATTGGATCCGGAATGGAGTGTAAAATACGGATTTACATTAATTACCAAGTTTTATTGGATCCGGAATGGAGTGTAAAACACGGATTTACGTTAATTACCAAGTTTTATTGGATCCGGAATGGAGTGTAAAATACGGATTTACGTTAATTACCAAGTTTTATTGGATCCGGAATGGAGTGTAAAACACGGATTTACGTTAATTACCAAGTTTTATTGGATCCGGAATGGAGTGTAAAATACGGATTTACGTTAATTACCAAGTTTTATTAGATCCGGAATGGAGTGTAAAATACGGATTTACGTTAATTACCAAGTTTTATTGGATCCGGAATGGAGTGTAAAACACGGATTTACGTTAATTACCAAGTTTTATTGTATCCGGAATGGAGTGTAAAAACGGATTTACGTTAATTACTAAGTTTTATTTGATTCGGAATGGAGTGTAAAACACGGATTTACGTTAATTACCAAGTTTTATTGGATCCGGAATGGAGTGTAAAACACGGATTTGCGTTAATTACCAAGTTTTATTGGATCCGGAATGGAGTGTAAAATACGGATTTACATTAATTACCAAGTTTTATTGGATCCGGAATGGAGTGTAAAACACGGATTTACGTTAATTACCAAGTTTTATTGGATCCGGAATGGAGTGTAAAACACGGATTTACGTTAATTACCAAGTTTTATTGGATCCGGAATGGAGTGTAAAATACGGATTTACATTAATTACCAAGTTTTATTGGATCCGGAATGGAGTGTAAAACACGGATTTACGTTAATTACCAAGTTTTATTGGATCCGGAATGGAGTGTAAAACACGGATTTACGTTAATTATCAAGTTTTATTGGATCCGGAATGGAGTGTAAAACACGGATTTACGTTAATTACTAAGTTTTATTGGATCCGGAATGGAGTGTAAAACACGGATTTACGTTAATTATCAAGTTTTATTGGATCCGGAATGGAGTGTAAAACGCGGATTCAAGTTAATTACCATGTTTTATTGGATCCGGGAAGGAGTGTAAAACGCGGATTCTAGTTAATTACCAAGTTTAATTGGATCCGGGAATGGAGTGTAAAACGCGGATTTACGTTAATTACTAAGTTTTATTGGATCCGGAATGGAGTGTAAAACACGGATTTACGTTAATTACCAAGTTTTATTGGATCCGGAATGGAGTGTAAAACACGGATTTACGTTAATTACCAAGTTTTATTGGATCCGGAATGGAGTGTAAAACACGGATTTACGTTAATTACCAAGTTTTATTGGATCCGGAATGGAGTGTAAAATACGGATTTACGTTAATTACCAAGTTTTATTGGATCCGGAATGGAGTGTAAAATACGGATTTACGTTAATTACCAAGTTTTATTGGATCCGGAATGGAGTGTAAAACACGGATTTACGTTAATTACCAAGTTTTATTGTATCCGGAATGGAGTGTAAAACGACGGATTTATCGTTAATTACACAAGTTTTATTGGATCCGGAATGGAGTGTAAAACACGGATTTGCGTTAATTACCAAGTTTTATTGGATCCGGAATGGAGTGTAAAATACGGATTTACATTAATTACCAAGTTTTATTGGATCCGGAATGGAGTGTAAAACACGGATTTACGTTAATTACCAAGTTTTATTGGATCCGGAATGGAGTGTAAAACACGGATTTACGTTAATTACCAAGTTTTATTGGATCCGGAACGGGGTGTAAAACGCGGATTCAAGTTAATTAGTAAGTTTTAATGAACAATTTGTAAAACGCATATGCAATAAAGACCCAGACCCTCATCTAGTTACAATTATTAATTAGTACAATGTTTATTGTTCTTTAGTAACTTTTCTTGGCTTGCTGACTTTCCTGGTTTTTTTCTTCTCCGGACTCGGGGTGCACGATGTTTGCGTAGTGAGTTCAAGCGGCTCAACAATGGCTGTATCATTGGTTGGACTCGGAATAACGAATCCCGTAAATGGAACCTTTACAAAGTCATCACTGTCATCCATGTTTAATAAGAAATTAAATAAGAAATTATACTGAACAGTTCAGCCTCCATAAATTAGGAAGGCAGCACGCTTGCAAGGCCTTAAATAGAGTACGCTATGATGCAGTACAAACTACCGCCAGCTAGGCAGAACAGTGATTCTTGTTTGTAAGGGAGGTTGGGATGGATAAGCCAATCAGGGAACAGGACAGTAATCCTACCATACAATTGTCTACAGAGCCGCTCTACCAGAGAGGTCACGTTCCCACGGTAGTAGTTTTTCAGCTAATCAATATCTAATAATGTCTGACGGCCAAGCATCACCATCGCCCTTATTAATAATTCATTGGGAAGCATTGACCCCTATTAAGGTGTCCCCCAGAGCCGGATTAAGCTTATGTGTGGCCCCTAGACATAGACAAATTATTAAGGTGTCTATTAACTATTACGGTGTCCCCCATTAATGTTTGTGTCCCTCATTAATGTGTGTCCCTCATTAATAGTTGTGTCCCTCATTAACAAACTCAGTAATTAACGTAAATCCGCATTTTACACCCCTTCCCGGATCCAGTAACACTTTGTAATTAACCTGAATCAATCCGCGTTTTACACCCCTTCCCGGATCTAGTAACACTTGGTAAATAAATTGAATCCGCGTTTTACACCCCTTCCCGGATCCATTAAAACTTGGTAATTAACGTAAATCCGTGTTTTACACTCCATTCCGGATCCAACAAAACTTGGTAATTAACGAAAATCCGTGTTTTACACTCCATTCCGGATCCAACAAAACTTGGTAATTAACGAAAATCCGTGTTTTACACTCCATTCCGGATCCAACAAAACTTGGTAATTAACGTAAATCCGTGTTTTACACTCCATTCCGGATCCAATAAAACTTGGTAATTAACGTAAATCCGTGTTTTACACTCCATTCCGGATCCAACAAAACTTGGTAATTAATTGAAATCCGTGTTTTACACTCCATTCCGGATCCAACAAAACTTGGTAATTAACGTAAATCCGTGTTTTACACTCCATTCCGGATCCAACAAAACTTGGTAATTAACGAAAATCCGTGTTTTACACTCCATTCCGGATCCAACAAAACTTGGTAATTAACGAAAATCCGTGTTTTACACTCCATTCCGGATCCAACAAAACTTGGTAATTAACGAAAATCCGTGTTTTACACTCCATTCCGGATCCAACAAAACTTGGTAATTAACGAAAATCCGTGTTTTACACTCCATTCCGGATCCAACAAAACTTGGTAATTAACGAAAATCCGTGTTTTACACTCCATTCCGGATCCAATAAAACTTGAGTAATTAACGTAAATCCGCGTTTTACACTCCTTCCGGATCCAGTAACACTTGGTAAATAAATTGAATCCGTGTTTTACACCCATTCCGGATCCAATAAAACTTGGTAATTAACGTAAATCCGTGTTTTACACTCCATTCCGGATCCAACAAAACTTGGTAATTAACGAAAATCCGTGTTTTACACTCCTTTCCGGATCCAACAAAACTTGGTAATTAACGAAAATCCGCGTTTTACACTCCATTCCGGATTCACAAAATATATGAATCCGCGTTTTACACTGCAATACGGATTGCGTATTTCAGAATCCGCATATTACACTCAGTTACGGATTGTATGTAAATCCGGATCCGCCTTTTACACTCGCAAATCCGGGTCCTGATCCGTATCCGGATCCTGAATCCGGATCCGGATCCGCGTTTTACACCTACCCTGATGAACAGGCATTCCTTTAGGAAACGGAGTGGAAGGGTTTACTGTGGGAGATCACCCATGGTGGTGAACAGGCATTCTTTAGGAAACAGAGTGGAAGGGTTCACTGTAGAAGATCACCCATGGTGATGAACAGGCATTCCTTTAGGAAACGGAGTGGAAGGGTTTACTGTGGGAGATCACCCATGGTGGTGAACAGGCATTCCTTTAGGAAACAGAGTGGAAGGGTTTACTGTGGAAGATCACTCATGGGTGGTGAACAGGCATTCCTTTAGGAAACAGAGTGGAAGGGTTTACTGTGGAAGATCACTCATGGGTGGTGAACAGGCATTCCTTTAGGAAACAGAGTGGAAGGGTTTACTGTAGAAGATCACCCATGGTGATGAACAGGCATTCCTTTAGGAAACGGAGTGGAAGGGTTTACTGTGGGAGATCACCCATGGTGGTGAACAGGCATTCCTTTAGGAAACAGAGTGGAAGGGTTTACTGTGGTAGATCACTCATGGGTGGTGAACAGGCATTCCTTTAGGAAACAGAGTGGAAGGGTTTACTGTGTAAGATCACCCATGGGTGATGAACAGGCATACCTTTATGAAACCGAGTGGAATGGTTTACTGTGTGAAGATCACCCATGGTGGTGAACAGGCTTTCCTTTAAGAAACAAGTGGAAGGGTTTACTGTGGGTGGAAGATCACCCATGTTGGTGAACAGGCTTTCCTTTTCGAAACAGAGTGGAAGGGTTTACTGTGAAAGATCACCCATATGGTGGTGAACGGGCATTCCTTTAGGAAACAGAGTGGAAGGGTTTACTGTGGAAGATCACCCATATGGTGGTGAACGGGCATTCTTTTAGGAAACAGAGTGGAAGGGTTTTTTTACTGTGTAAGATCACCCATGGTGATGAACAGGCATACCTTTATGAAACCGAGTGGAATGGTTTAATGTGGAGGATCACCCATGGTGGTGAACAGGCATTCTTTAGGAAACAGAGTGGAAGGGTTTACTGTGTAAGATCACCCATGGTGATGAACAGGTATTCTTTAGGAAACAGAGTGGAAGGGTTTACTGTGTAAGATCACCCATGGGTGATGAACAGGCATACCTTTATGAAACCGAATGGAATGGTTTAATGTGGAAGATCACCCATGGTGGTGAACAGGCATTCTTTAGGAAACAGAGTGGAAGGGTTTACTGTGGAAGATCACTCATGGTGATGAACAGGCATTCTTTAGGAAACAGAGTGGAAGGGTTTACTTTGTAAGATCACCCATGGTGATGAACGAACAGGCTTACCTTTATGAAACCGAGTGGAATGGTTTAATGTGGAAGATCACCCATGGTGGTGAACAGGCATTCTTTAGGAAACAGAGTGGAAGGGTTTACTGTGTAAGATCACCCATGGTGATGAACAGGCATACCTTTATGAAACCGAGTGGAATGGTTTAATGTGGAAGATCACCCATGGTAGTGAACAGGCATTCTTTAGGAAACAGAGTGGAAGGGTTTACTGTGTAAGATCACCCATGGTGATGAACAGGCATACCTTTATGAAACCGAGTGGAATGGTTTAATGTGGAAGATCACCCATGGTGGTGAACAGGCATTCTTTAGGAAACAGAGTGGAAGGGTTTACTGTGTAAGATCACCCATGGTAATGAACAGGCATACCTTTATGAAACCGAGTGGAATGGAATGGTTTAATGTGGAGGATCACCCATGGTGGTGAACAGGCATTCTTTAGGAAACAGAGTGGAAGGGTTTACTGTGTAAGATCACCCATGGTGATGAACAGGTATTCTTTAGGAAACAGAGTGGAAGGGTTTACTGTGTAAGATCACCCATGGGTGATGAACAGGCATACCTTTATGAAACCGAGTGGAATGGTTTAATGTGGAAGATCACCCATGGTGGTGAACAGGCATTCTTTAGGAAACAGAGTGGAAGGGTTTACTGTGGAAGATCACTCATGGTGATGAACAGGCATTCTTTAGGAAACAGAGTGGAAGGGTTTACTGTGTAAGATCACCCATGGTGATGAACAGGCATACCTTTATGAAACCGAGTGGAATGGTTTAATGTGGAAGATCACCCATGGTAGTGAACAGGCATTCCTTGGCCTAACGTGCCTAAAAGATTCTCCCATTCATATGGAAGGAGTTATAATAATGTTATATTTAAAAATATGTTTTTAGAGTTGAATTTCTTGAATTTTAATTGTCAGAAAATTGTGAAAGTAAAATAATTAATACCGGTACCGATTATTATTATTCGTTTAGCAAATATTTATTTAATGGCTGACACCAATTGCAGGTAAAGTTGTTTTTAATCTACGATTTGTCATAAATAGAGGTAAAGACCCCCCCACCCCCCCACCGTGGTACAAAAGTAAGCTTTACTGAGTTGCTTTCTCTTGTACCTATTTTATTCCGCCGGGTACACTACAGGGTTACTTAACTCCCTTTACTCCCCCAGATGCTCCCATTGCCGCGACTTAGCCCCCACATGGCGACTCGTCGCTAAGCAACTGTCCGGGGTGCTGCGTATCGGGGCGGTGAACTGCTTCGAGGATTGGTACCTGTGCCGCGAGTTGGGGGTCAACTCCTACCCGACCCTCCGTGTTTATCCGCGGGGTATCTCGTTCAACGGGGTGCGGGAACTACCCGAGTTGGTTCGGTTCGCGTTGGGGTTCCTACGCACCTCGTTCACCGAGCTGAGTCCGCGCGTACTCACCCAGCCGCTCGCTCGCGTACTCCCATGGTTGGTTACCTACTGCGACGTCACCGAGGAGTGTTTATCCGCTACGACGTTGTTGAAACTCTCGGCGTTGTTCGATAAGTTGGTGAGTTTCGGTCGGGTCGATTGCGTCGTACATCCAACATTGTGTGGCCGACTGGCTGGCGGTAGTCGCTTCTACTCAGACGGGGATCCCACCGCTAGGTTGGTTGTTACTGACATTAATTCTGGTCAATTTTAAATTTGACGCCCAACTTAATTAATGATATTTCTTCACTATAAACACTCTGAGCCATTCTAATTACTTTTTTTTAACTACCGGTATACCAATAAAGGGATAGTCTAACGTTTTTCGACCAGATAGTTCAATATTTGATTTTGAACTATCTATCTGATTACGAATTTCATGCTGTTTACTATAGAGTTGAAATAGAGACCTGTCACTGATCTCTGTTCTCTGGATTCTCCGGGCAGTTTTTTGGTCTCTGGATAGGTCTCTGGTTCCCGGGTATTGAAAACAAACATTTTACCCAGAGATCAGTGATTTTACAAATTAAATATATATATTTATCATGTACAACATAAAATTAAAATTGAAGATTTTATCACAAATATTTTTTACTATATAAATAATTTATTTTATTTTAACTATTTTAATACTCAACTTCAATAAAATTATATTGCAACTTTTACCCTATTTTTAATCATTACTCATACTAAATGAACCGATAATCTTCTATATTTAATTTAAGGTGCGTTTCATTTTAAGTTAAATTTGCACCTAAAGAGGGTTCTTATTTAAGTGTAGGTGTAAAACGCGGATCCGGATTTCAAAATTATAAATTAAGGTAAAGGGGCAGGTTACAGTGGCACGTTATTTTAACCAAAACAATAAACTAAAGTCAATAGAACATGTTATAGTTTTATTTTTGGGAGTTATAAAAATGTAAAAAAATCTACTTCCGTAGGGACAATGTTAAATGTAGAATCCGGATCCGCATCCGCGTTTTATTTAAGAATAAGGGTGCTCAATTTGAGCTCCCATAAAGTTTAAATGTAAACGTAAAGGCTGAGCTCTTTTCACCTTGTTGTAGGCTATATATTACGGCGACCAAATGAAGAGAACGAGCGTAACGAGACTTGCAATAGGGTCGAGTAAAGTAATGCACCACTGTGCACTAACTATATTCGTAAATGACCAAGTTTATAGAGTGCATTAAAAAGATATGAATATGAAAAATAATATGATGAATATATAAAAAGTATATGACTTTAACAGTTGTAAATTAAGTGTCTTTTTTATTTAACAAAATAATCTCGCGAAAGTCATGGGGGATAGGAAGTTGAGGCGGTGCAACGTTGTTGATAAGCCGGCATAGCATTCTTAATGCACGCTGCATTGGGCTTGTCAATTGTGGATTGCATGGCTGTGACAAAATGTTTTTGCTTTGCCGGCATAGTATCTCAATGTTCAGTTTCAATGCGGCAGGCCGATTATAGTAGTAGTAGTAGTAGGATGTAGTGTCATGAAAATCTGGCAATGAATCCGTTATTTATATTTTATATATTTGAATATTATTTTCTGCTGTCCGAGTTGGATGACCCATTTTCATTCACTTATTTCTGTGATGTGCTCTATTAGTTACAATGTTACATATTATTTCTGTATACCGTTAGACTATATCCCGGAATATAGAGTCGTAATTCATTGGCACGACCGAATGCCCCCCTCCCCCATTCAAAAAAAGTTAAATACAAATCTTAGTGAGAGATAGCTTCATCACCTTCTTCCTTGCAGGGGAACCAGAATTTTTATAATCGTCTTCAGAATCATTAGCTACAAGAATGTTTGTAAAACATTCGTTTTATTGCGCCTCTGGTAGAAAATGTCATACAATCCTATTAAGATTGTTAGATAAATGTGGGGATGGGGGGGGGGGGGGGGGATTAATTACGACACCATTCCGGGACATTAAGCCCCGGAATTAAGGTGCCTGTACACGTTTATTAAATCTAGATGTTATCCAATAATAACTGAATAATGAAAAGTTAATCAATTTAATAATTGGTATTTTGTTTCCAATGTTTTCATTTATATTAATATTTATTATTTTCTCGCAGTTCTGGAATTCATTTAGATTCTCTTGACGAAGAAGAGATTCAGTTCGAACTCGTTAAACTCCTCGCTCCGCTCGACTCCTTCCCGGACCTCCTAACCTTCCGATCCCGGCCCTCCGACCTCCCTCTCCTCGTCCACTTCTCCGACCTCCTCGACCCGCCTACCGAACTCACTCTCCGACGGATTCCCGTCCTCCTATCCCCCCAGATAAACCTCCGAGTCGCCTTCGTTAACTGCCGCGCGGCGCCCGCTGTTTGCGCGTCGGTTTACGCAACGGCGCGGCTCCCCGCCCTCGGTTTATTCCGCCCCGACGGCTCCTACGAGTTCCACCACGAGGTCGCCAAGAGTTCCGTTTACGAACTGGCGGAGTTCGTCCGGAGTTCGTCGACGAGTCGGAGTCGCGCTCTCGATCCCAGCTGGTTCCCGCTGCCCGTCGACACACCCTGGTTCGTGGACTGGTACGCCCCCTGGTGCCCCCCCTGCCAGCGGTTGCTCCCGCATTGGCGACGCGCCTCGCAACGCCTCCCTGCGGTGCGTTTCGGCACTGTGGACTGCTCCGTTCACTCCCAGCTGTGTCGACACCACGGTGTCTCCACTTACCCCACCACCATTCTATTTAACCAAACTGTACCGCACTATCTAAACGGGTTACATTCCTCAGATCAGTTGGTTGAATTCGTACAAGTGAGTTCCTTAATCCTTAACCTGACCAAACAATAAGTTTGTAATAATTAATCATGTAAATTTAATTGGTTACTAAAACAGTTGCTTTTTCCACCAAATTGAATGGTTTTCTTACTAAATTGTTGTCGGTCTAATATAAAATAATAATAAAAATATGAATTATCACTAAAATATATTTTTATCATCAAAAACATAACTATAACCTGTTTATTGTTTTGGTTACATACAATAACGTGCCACTATAACCTGGTCCTTTCCCTTATTTAGTGATATTTAATATATTTAGTTGAACCGGAATCTTTTAGAGATTTCCCTTTATAATTTCATTGAAAGTTTGATTTCTTTAATAAGTAATAAATTCTTTATTGAAAGGTCGATAAGTGAGTTTAATTAATTAATTATCAAATTTATTTTGTTATATGAGAGGAACGCCGGTCGTCCCATAAAATTTATCCACCGTTAATATATTTCACTTACTTTATTTTAATTATTTTGTTTCACTTACTTTTTTTACTTACTTTATTTTACTTACTTTATTTCACTTAATTTATTTCTCGTACCTTATTTTCCTTACTTTATTTTTCGTACTTTATTTTACTTACTTTGTATTACTTACTTTATTTTACTTACTTTATTTTACTTACTTTATTTTACGTACTTTATTTTACTTACTTTGTGTTACTTACTTCATTTTACTTACTTTATTTCACTTACTTTATTTTACTTACTTTATTTCACTTACTTTTTTCAGTTACTTTATTTTACTTAGAATACTTACTTTATTTTACTTACTTTGTGTTACTTACTTTATTTTACTTCCTTTATTTCATTTACTTTTTCACTTGCTTTATTTTACTTACTTTATTTACTTACTTTATTTAACTACCTTTATTTTACTTACTTTTTTTCACTTACTTTATTTTACTTACTTTATTTTACGTACTTTATTTTACTTACTTTGTGTTACTTACTTCATTTTACTTACTTTATTTCACTTACTTTATTTTACTTACTTTATTTCACTTACTTTTTTCAGTTACTTTATTTTACTTAGAATACTTACTTTATTTTACTTACTTTGTGTTACTTACTTTATTTTACTTCCTTTATTTCATTTACTTTTTCACTTGCTTTATTTTACTTACTTTATTTACTTACTTTATTTCACTACCTTTATTTTACTTACTTTATTTTACTTACTTTATTTTACATACTTTGTGTTACTTACTTTATTTTACTTGCTTTATTTCTCTTACTTTTTTTTACGTACTTATTTTACTTACTTAATTTTACTTACTTTATTTTACTTACTTTGTGTTACTTACTTTATTTTACTTACTTTATTTTACGTACTTTATTTTACTTACTTTGTGTTACTTACTTTATTTTACTTACTTTATTTTACGTACTTTATTTTACTTACTTTGTGTTACTTACTTTATTTTACTTACTTTATTTTACTTAGTTTGTGTTACTTACTTTATTTTTCTTACTTTATTTCACTTACTTTTTTTTCACTTATTTTATTTCCCAACTTTATTTCATTTACTTTATTTCACTGTTTTCCCGTTTGCAGGATATCCTTAGTCCATCGGTTTTAGAACTAACGGGAATTAATTTCAACTCAGTGATTGGTCGAGGCAATAAGTCGACTGTGGTACTAATAAACTTCCACCATCGGGATTGCGCCCCTTGTCGTCGATTTCTTACCCAATGGCGTCGATTGGGGCGGTCCCTCAAAGACGGACCAATCACAGTGTGCCACGTGGACTGCGCGGAGCAAGGCAGTTTGTGCAGTCAGGAGGGCATCGGAAGTTACCCCACGGTGAGGGGGTACCCGGGGGGCGGGGGGGCCAAACGGGTGTACCGGGGTTGGTTGGACACGGACAATATTCGCTACTGGGCCAACGAACTGCTACCCAAGGTGGCTCGCCCCTTGACCGAGACATCCTTCAACCGGTTGGTTGGGGCGGGCGGTCGCCCCTGGGTGGTGGACTTCTACGCCCCGTGGTGCCGGCCCTGTACCCAGTTCGCTCCCGCCTTCGAGCGGGCCGCCTCCCTCCTCGAGCCGCTGGGTGTCTCCGCTGGGTCTGTGGACTGCACTCAGTACGGCTGGTTCTGCGACTCCTTGGGTATCAGCGGTTACCCCACGGTGAAGTTGTTCCGCGGTTTGCGGGACGCTGTCGTTATAGATTCTAGAATTCCGGACGATATCGTTCGGTTGGTTAGTAAACATTTACCTCGTTCGACGAAGCGCGATGAATTGTGACGTAATCGCTGGTTGCTAGGGAACGCGAATATTGCAATTAATTTTGGTTACATTATATTTTTTAAAATAATTGACACAATTATTTTTGATTAAGTTTATAAATATTTTGAATACAATTAATTACTAAAAGTCGTAAACTACCACTTTATAAGATTGGATCCACTCTTAAGTTTGAATTCCTCACTGGTGCTCTGATGAAACTAGGACAATTCCGACCCGGACAAATCCGACCCACTCAGAGATCGAATTAAATTTGCATGGGTCGGAATTGTCCGGATCCATATAAATAAAAATAATTAATAGAAATTACCGGTAATCAATAACAAAAATGTGTGTTCTAGAACACTAATATTTTTCTTAATTAATAGCTAATATGTTTTAAAAAACGTAGCAAAAACTAACTAGTATTAAAAATTTGGTGGGGGGGGGGGGGGGGGGGTGCCCAAAATACACTATAGTAGCTTAAATACACTCAATTCGAAAAATACTATACAACTATAAAATTACGTAACAAATAATAATAATAATAAAACATATATTTATATAGCGCCTTTACCAAGAAGGTTCAAAGGCGCTTTGAAAGTACGCACAGCGATACCAATTCCTAAGTAGTTATTGGTAATGACGGGTGAATAGTTCGGTTTTCAGATCAGATTTGAACTTCTTAAGGTCAGTGGAAGTTCTAGTTCCAATGGTAGTCTGTTAAAAATAACTGGTGCCGCGTATGCGAACGATCGGGCACCATACGTCTTTAGGTTGTATCGGGGTATTGTTAGTGTCCAAAGGTAAGGAGTTCGTGATGAAAGGTATTGAGGACCAGTAGATCAATAATATATTTTGGACCCATATTATTTAGCGCCCGCCATGTCAATAAAGCTATCTTATACTTGATCCGAGATCTCACAGGGAGCCAATGTAATAGCTTGAGGTAATCGGTGATGTGAGCAGACTTGGGCAGGTTAAAGATTAGCCTGGCGCAAGCATTTTGAACCACTTGAAGCCTATCAAGTTTATCCTCAGTAATACCATATAATAAACAGTTGTTCGCATCTAGACGTGAGACTATAAGGCCGTTTACTAATTTCTTTGCGTTTTCAGTGGAAAGGTGTTTACGAATGCGCCTTATGTTCCTCAAGTGATAATTAAGTATGCGAATTATGTTGTTAACGTGAGTATTCATTCTAAGATCGCTATCAAGTGTCACTCCGAGAGTTTTGATAGACGTGTCTGCGTATGGATAACATTTCCCCCGAGATTAACTGAGAAACTAGATGTAAACTCTGTAAACTGATCTCCTCTACCAATTAATATAATGTCCGTTTTAGAATCATTGAGCTTCAACTGAGTTAGTGTGAGGTTAATTGCATTCACGCATTCTTGAATTGCAGAAGAAACAGCTGATGAATCCAGTGACTTGAAGGCCATAAATACCTGATTGTCGTCGGCATAGATGTGATAATTAACACCCATTAGTAGTAGGGTCTTGGTCCGGCTCGGCGACAGTTAGACCTCACTGACACCCATTGGGTGTCATATGACACCCAATTATCACCCTATGGGTGTCATTGGGTGTCATTGGCGCCAGACTGTCTGGGTGACACCTCCCAATTAGGCTAATTAGACCCTAATTGACAGGTGTCATCAATTAATTAGTACAATTAAACCCTAACAGGTGTCATATGACTCCTAATTAGGGTTTAATTGATTATCCTAATTAATCAGACTGATTAGCGCCCTGACACACAATGGGTCATCAGTGATGTCTAACTGTCGCCGAGAGGGCCAAGAGGGTGTCATAAGTGACACCGCAGCTCTTTTATTCATTAATACTTATTTATTTATATTTAATTTTAATTAATTATTTGATTTTATTTTATTCTGTATTTAATTTTATATTAATTATTCATTTGTACTTTATGGGTATACAGCTCCCTTACTGGTAACTAATTACTCTTATCTATATCCAGACAGCTTTTTCGTTGACCTTTGACCTTTGACCCCTCAATTAGCTTTAACCAAGCAACAGCATATTAATGATAGTTGTATCCAAGCGCCCCTGCCCCCCACCCCGTGACAGCTCTGATTACTAATTACTCTTACATATATCCAACCGCCTGCAGTTCCATAGTCTGCCGCTAGAGGGCGTATTATCTGAAAATTAACATCTTCTCTAACTTTGTTATTTTCAATTTAACTATTTATTTGTACCTAATTTTAATTAATTATTTGTATTCTATTTGACTTTATTTATTCATTTGTAGTTTATTTTAAATTAATTAATTGTATTCTATTTTACTTTATTTATTCATTTGTACTTTATTTTAAATTAATTAATTGTATTACTTTTATTTTATATATTGATTTCTATTTTTAGATTAATTAGTTTTTATATTACTTACCGCTACTAAATGAGATCATTATTGGAAGCATCTAACCATAGACTTGCAGCCTTATTTAGCCATAGGGTATACAGCTCCCCTACTGGTAACTATTTTGGAGTTAATGTTAGCAAAGGGCCTAAACTTAAGACAAGCTATCGCCTAGGTTACCAGTTACGCATGAATGAGCAATTTATCGGGGCCCCTCTTAAAATTCTTTGTGCTGCGTCAGGATTGCCTCATTTAAGGAAGCCGCATCCCTATCGATAATCTAATTATGGTATCGCTAACCATTTTCAGTATACTGTATAATTAAATAGGGCCCTCTTTTAATACATAAGTTTATATATATACAGTTTATCTTCAATTTAATTTGTTTTTATTTACAACCCTATGTTCTACTGTATTATAATTTATAATAACAAGCTATATCCGGTTAATCCGTATTAATTTTCTTTGTACTGAGGTTATCGAGGGCGCTGTTTCCAATGGTCCTATTCTCAAAACGATCTAACCTACTGTATAATTAATTACTTAAGACTGCGAGGTATGCGTAATTAACACATCTCATTTACCAGTTTTCCTTAAAAACTATGAAGTTATATTGCTTAAGAGTTCTAAGGGGCGAGCCATGAGGCAAGATGTTTGAGACTTATTTAGATATATTATTACTTAATTTGACCCCCCAATCGGCATCTACTATGGCATAGGCTATATCTTTTGCAGAGTCACAGAGTAGTATGAAGTTCCCCAGTCTGCCGCTAGAGGGCTTAATGTCTCAAAGTGAAAACCATACGGTAGCCATGAATTGGTTACTAGGCAATAATACTGCATTTTGCAACGTTAGGCCTATTGCTGACCGAACGAAAACTGCCCTGGTTCATGCAGGGGTCGAACCCATGACATACGAGAGATGTGAATTCTACGCAACCACTACACCAAGGTGGAACAGTAACCTTCGAATTTGTTCGTTGACGTTCGAATTTGTAAGACTCTCATTTAAGACTTGACACAGACTATGCCTCACCGAGGCATAGACTATGACTCACTGAGGCATAGACTATGCCTCATTGAGGCACTGAGGCATAGACTATGCCTCACTGAGGCACTGAGGCATAGACTATGCCTCACTGAGGCACTGAGGCATAGACTATGACTCACTGAGGCATAGACTATGACTCACTGAGGCATAGACTATGCCTCACTGAGGCATAGACTATGCCTCACTGCCTCACTGAGGCACTGAGGCATAGACTATGACTCACTGAGGCATAGACTATGCCTCACTGAGGCATAGACTAGGCCTCACTGAGGCATAGACTAGGCCTCACTGAGGCACTGAGGCATAGACTATGCCTCACTGAGGCATAGACTATGCCTCACTGAGGCATAGACTATGCCTCACTGAGGCACTGAGGCATAGACTATGCCTCACTGGGGCACTGAGGCATAGACTATGACTCATTGAGGCATAGACTATGCCTCACTGGGGCATAGACTATGCCTCACTGAGGCATAGACTATGCCTCACTGAGGCACTGAGGCATAGACTATGCCTCACTGAGGCACTGAGGCATAGACTATGCCTCACTGAGGCATAGACTATGCACTCACTGAGGCATAGACTATGCCTCACTGAGGCATAGACTATGCCTCACTGAGGCATAGACTATGCCTCACTGAGGCATAGACTAAGGCCTCACTGAGGCACTGAGGCATAGACTATGCCTCACTGGGGCACTGAGGCATAGACTATGACTCATTGAGGCATAGACTATGCCTCACTGAGGCATAGACTAGGCCTCACTGAGGCATAGACTAGGCCTCACTGAGGCACTGAGGCATAGACTATGACTCACTGAGGCATAGACTATGCCTCACTGAGGCACTGAGGCATAGACTATGACTCACTGAGGCATAGACTATGCCTCACTGAGGCATAGACTATGCCTCACTGAGGCACTGAGGCATAGACTATGACTCACTGAGGCATAGACTATGCCTCACTGAGGCATTGAGGCATAGACTATGACTCACTGAGGCATAGACTATGCCTCACTGAGGCACTGAGGCATAGACTATGACTCACTGAGGCATAGACTATGCCTCACTCAGTGCCTCACTGAGGCACTGAGGCATAGACTATGCCTCACTGAGGCATAGACTATGCCTCACTGAGGCACTGAGGCATAGTCTATGCCTCACTTCAATATACGAGCACAAAAGAGTTTACAAGCACAGGTTCAAATCCAACTAAAGCTCTATATATTTTGCATTGAAGTGGAATACGTTAGATGCTGGGGGGGAATCTGGTTTGCGAGGGATATTTGAATGGTGAGTATAACTATCCTTGAGAGTTAGTGTGACGTTATCTCACCATGGATGGGCGGGCGCTTTACCCCTGTACTCGCATCTGCTCTCTCATTGGCTGTTTAACTTTCCTCCCTCGAGTCCTGATTGGCTGCCTAACTCACCCTCGCACTCTGATTGGATAATCCATTCTAGCCTCCCTCTATAATAGCCCCCGTTCAACGCATTCCCAGTCATTCTCTAAGTTTTATATTAAAAAGTTTTATTTATTTTCATAAAAGTTTAATTTATTTAAAATTTTGTAGAATCATTTAGCTAAAATTCAATATTATCAATTGACATTGCTATATAATGCATAGACATGAAACTTGTTTGGTCTGTAATAAAGAAATGAGACAAGACAATTTATCTCGTCATATGGAAACACATGGAAAGGAAAAACTAATGGCTCCATTACCAAAAAAATTTAAAAAATCCGAAGATATTTTTAGTGAAGATGAAAAGAAAAAGAGAGATGAGCGTGATATATTAAATATAAAACAGACAATGGAAAGTAAATTTCATAAAGTTATGAATATTTTGAAAGGGATACAAAAACAGTTACCCCTAGAAAATGAGGAAAATTTGAGTGAGAAAGATGGAGAAGAAGAGGATGATGAGATGGAGAATGAAAATAGTGAGGGTCAGGATGAAGTTGAAGAGAGTGAAGTTGAGAACGAAGAAAGTGAAGATCAGGATGATGATGAAGAAAGTGAAGGTCAAGAAGAGGGTGAAGATAGCGAAGGTCAGGAAGAGAATGAAGAAAGTGAAGAACAGGAAGAGGATGAAGAAAGTGAAGTTGAGAACGAAGAAAGTGAAGAACAGGAAGAGGATGAAGAAAGTGAAGGTCGGGGAAGAGGGTGAAGAAAGCGAAGGTCAGGAAGAGGGTGAAGAAAGTGAAGATCAGGAAAGCGGAGAAGAGGATGAAAATGATGATAATGAGGAAATAAAGAGGCAATTACTTGGAAATAAGAATCAATTGCGGAAAATTATTAAACATTTGAAGGAAAATGAAGAAAATAAAGAGGCGACATTGACCCAAGTCCTAGGAAGTAAAATTAAATTACAGAAATTTATTAAACATTTAGAAGAGAATGATGAAAATAAAGAAGAGATATTGAGACAAATATTAGGAAACAAAAATCAAATGCGGAAATTTATTAAACAAATGGAAGAAAATGAGGAAAATAGAGAAGAGATATTAAGACAGGTTCTGGGAAATAAAAGTAAATTACTGAAAATTAATGAACAATTGAATAAAATTAAGAAACAGTTGGGTAACGAGGAAGATGAAAGTAAAGTAAATCAACCAGCTTTTACTAATTTTCGAAGACCTATGATAAAAAACTCTCGTTCAGTAAATGCCCGCGCAGGACGACGCTATTGACATTTGTTTGTTTGAGTTCCTTTCATAATAGTGTTAGGGCTATTT
>JAUCBJ010003462.1:0-57382 GCA_032718475.1 Nemertoderma westbladi | reverse complement strand
TCGGCCTGTCTTCTAGTAGGCCTTGTACGTACAGTAGTCGTGAGTAGTACTGCAATAGGTACCGCAGTACGGTACTGACTGATTTCGGGGTTACGTAGCCTACTGTTGATGGTACTGCAGTACTGTCTGACTGTGGTAGAATGAACACGGGAAACGGCCTTCAATGGTCTGATATATCGGCAGATCCGGCTGATCCAACCGAATATTTAAACAGCCTTCGCACCAAGGTCGCGGAATCCTTTGAACCACAACCTGAAGGCAGGTTAACTCAACCGGAAGGGAAGGTATCCAACGCCGAACTCGAAGGAAAGATCGATGAATACCCCACGATTCCAACTGTCTCTGAGAGACTCCGGGAGTTGCGCCCCTCGCGGGAACTTCTGGAATACTACCGCGAGAAGATAGCCGACTACAACGAGGAACATGATGAACTGAGTCGTCGATTGGAACAATACCGAACGACCTGCACAGACGACTACCAACTGCAATGGGAGGTGAAACAACGCGAAGATGAGGTTGCGGAACTACAGAAAGCTCTTAGCGACATGCAGGTTTATCTCTTCCAAGAGAGGGATCAGGTATTGCGACTTTACGCCGAGAACGACCGCTTAAAGATCCGCCAACTGGAAGATCGTAAGAAGATTCAACATCTTCTCAGTTTAACCGATTCGGTTCAGGGAGAAATAACTTACTTCTTTAAGGATCCCAAGGTAATAGTACCGAAGCGTTTACCCCCCAGGAAACTCACTTGCGAAGGGGAAATGTCGTTAGCGCATCACACAGAGTCGTTAGAAGGCGATAGAGCTGTGAATCGTTTGGGAGTGTTGGGGGATGGGAAGTCACATCCGGTGGTAAAGTCGAAGAGAATTAGTAAGGAAGTCAACGCCACTGATGAAGAGAAGAGTAAAGATATTGAAGTTTTACAGTTGCAGATTCAATCGTTGCAGAAACAGATGGAAGATCAGCTGCGGCAAAGTCGAGAGGAGATTGATAGTATACTGGAAGATCGTAGGGTTAGGATGGAGGAGGAACAGACGGCAAGGAACAAGGGTGGGGAACGTGTGAAGGAACTCACTGGGAAGCTGCAACAGGCGCAGAATCTACTGTACGAGAGCACCAAGGACTTCCTGGAGGTAAAGTATGAACAACGGGGTCGGGAGAGGGAATGGATGGCGGAGAGGGATCTGTTGAGTCAGGATAACGAGAGGTTAAGAAGGTTGGTGAACGAGGGGGCGGTCTCCAATAGGAAGTCCAAGTCGGCGGAGTCCAGGGAAGTCAGCGCACAGCTGCTACAGAGTCGGCAGGATCAGTCGGAGGCCCTGGAGACCTTACAGTCGCAGTTGAGACAGTCCCAGAAGATGGCGGACATGTACAGGGATCAATGTATCAATCTCGAAGACGAGGTTAGCAAGTTGAGGGAAGAGGATGAAGTCGCTAAAGATGCCTTTAAGGAGAAGTCTGATAGAATGGGGAAGCGGTTGCAGCAGATGAATCAGCGGTGCGAAGCCTTGGAAAAACGGAGGTGTTTGGAGGTTGAGGGATTCAAAAGCGATATTCAGCACCTCAGACAAAAGTTGAAGGACGTTGAGAAACAGTTGTACAAGGTGACCTTAACCTTCGGTGATTACAGGGACACCAAGGACGCAGTCGTTCTAGCCAATGTTAAACGAACCGCCGCGAGGAGTAAAAAGATTATGGACGATCTGCATTGCTTGAAGTCGAAGGTGTACGGAATGGAGAACGAAGTGCGACACTTGTAGTTGTTAATAATTATTATATAAATATAAATTATAAATATTATACAAATATTATTATATTTCATCTTAAGTTTTTATTTATACAGCGTGTACAATTGTATATTCAAATGTATTTTTGTGATATGTTTTATATCTTAAGCATGTTTATTAATAATTTTAAATTAATCTCATAGTTTTTTTTTATATAGAACCTAATTGGAACTTTTGATGAAATCATTGGTAGACCTTTTGTGGTAATTGTCCCCAATTGAAATTGTAATTAACTAGTCAATTATACTGAATAACTACTTGTGGAGTTCAGGAGTTAGACCTTCAAACATAATACATAATACTCATTGACTTCAACATTATTCCTGCGCGGTTGAAATTCAATAATTGTTAAAACAAAACGAAACATAGTCAGTTAATTAAATTCAATAACAAGTTATAATAAAAGAATATCGATATCGATATCCCCCGCAAGTCAAGCTAAATAATCAGCAAAGCTAATAGATGCGCAAGATGTTCCGGATATTTATAGAACTAAACGAGTTAGATTAGATACTACATTTACTAACTGAGTTGAAACTTGATTACGCAGTTTCTACTTGATTAACCAGTACAGGTTATCAACCAGTCTCTCCGCTCCTTTACACTTACTCGTGAGTGTGAGTGTGTCCTGCTGCACACCCCGTACCACACGCGGCTCTCTTGTACACTCTGGTACACTCAACTCCTTTACACTTCAGCGTTAACGTGAGTGTGTCCCCTTGCACATCCCGTACCATTACATTGTAATTCTCCTCACCATTGGGACCCTGGTGCGACTCCACCAACTTGTCGCCATCCCAGCTGTAAACCGTACTCACATTCTTTCTTCCGTCTAGACTCTCCGCTAAGGTAAACGGCGTTCCGACAACAAACGACACATCCTGATTTTTAAACGTTGATTTGGTTGCTATGGAGATTTTATCCCCATCTACGGATATTTCCGAGGTTGGTTTGAGGAGATTAGCTATTTTTCGCGTCGCTAAATTGACACCCAGAGTTTCCATGTACTTCTCAAAATTAACACTGCTATCCAACAACCATTTCCCAATAAATTTATCGATTGCAGACATTTTGGTTTTTTACAGAATAATTAGTTAGAGAGATTGAAAATATTATCGCAAACAATAATAATGAACTCTACAAAATAATTACATTTAATATCAATTAGTAAAGATTGAGAGTTATATTATTTATTAACCACTTTATTGCTTATATTTATTTGAGTTATTTCCCGAAGTGATTTGGAAGTTCAGCCTGTTCACATTAGCCAATCATAGTAAAGTATTTCCTTGTTCCAGCTACAACTGCAAAGCCTTATTCCCCCGGTGGTATATGCCAAATACAGCAGCATTAGCATGGTTGTATGGGTTTGGGTGTCTGGGTATTATAAATTGTCTAAACTGTTTTAAATGTTTGTTTGAAATGAAAGGTCTAATCTAATTTATTGAGTGGGATAATCTTTTTTTATGAGAGAATGGGATAATATAATTTATTTTCACTACGGAACCAGGGACATTCGAAAAATATTTTTTTTTTGTAAGTAGTTTAGTAATTTTGTTTGCGAGGAACAAAGGTTAGGACCGCGGTTAAAATAACTGAATAATAAAGCTTAGCACTGCAGTTCAACTAACTAATGAACAAAGATTAACCCTAACGGTTAAACGAACGAATGAAAAACGAATGTTCGAATATAAAAACTGAATTAGGAATATTGCTTCTGCTTTTATATTTTCATTTTTTTATGTCAAGTGGACAATATTTATCAGTAGGCCCCTATAGATTTATTAAATTGATGAAGGCATTCCTTGCTTTACTGGGCGTGGGGTTGGGGCGGCATATTAATTCAACTAGGCGGCAATGTTAAGCGACTGAACGAGGCTATGGGTAATCCAACTAGAATAAATTATTGAATACAAATCGATCTTATTATTATTGACATAGACAGCTTTAATATGGTCTTGGGACGTTAGTGTCTACGAGACAATAGTCCCCGCGGGCACTAATGTCTCAGTACCTTTAGCGCCCGCGGACACGCGAGCTCCTGCTTTCGCTTACTTCATCAAAATTTCCAAACTTTAGTTCCCTCTCCTCAGTCTCCACCTTAAATTTATTATTTTTACTTTCAACTTGAATCTTTTATGATTAAAAAATTAATTAATTGCGAGACATTGTATAATTTATATTATTTGGTTTTGCGGTAAAGTCTTCAAGGAATGAGGATTAAGCAACAGAGATTGATTGTTTATAAATAACCTACTTTTGACTGAGTAAGTTTAAATAATTGTTTAACTTTGCTGCTGGTGCTTAAAATATATAAACAAGGTGCAGACTATAATGGTCCGAGGACTGTAAGGACATATAAACGTAAACTAAGAATATAATTCTATTTAGAATTTCACGTTATTCTAACCAAAACAATAAACTAAAAGTTTACCGACTAAATAATTTATTGTTTTTATCAATTGTAGTGATGTGTAATTTATCAGAAAGGTCGTATAATTAGAAGGTTAAATATTAATACACATTATAGGCTAGGCCATATGATAACTGTAATCTATATACTATTAATCAATTAGGTAAAATATTATTTGACTAATATACAGTTTGATCTATGTCAAAAATAATTGATAGAATAAGAATCAAAAGGAATAACTTACTTATACTAACCACATCAATATATTATTAGCAAATGTAATACAGCAACGTGTTACCTCTCTTATCTCTCAGTATCTGGTGTGTTCTTCTGGGAGGGAAGTAAAACTTAAACAAATTGTCTAATCTTGGATAACAAATTGTCAGGATTTGGTTTGTGGCAGTATCCTATTACCTCTCTGCATGTTCCACCACAAATACTAAGCCTGTCTCTCACAGTGACATATTGTCTTCCTAGCAGTAGTGGTCTTATCTCTTTCTCTCTCTCTCTACTTATCTCTTCTCAAACAAACTGTCAATATATATTGTCTCAGAACAGAAGGCCTACGTTAGATTACTGCATTAGTTATGGTATTCGGTATTCATACTTTTCAAGCAATGATGGGACAAGCAAGTAATGGTTCGTTCGATTGGGGGACGTTAGTGCCCGCGAGTCATTAGTGCCCGAGGACCTTGTCTGCAAGTGAGACGTTAGTGCCCGCACCCCGCACTAAATTTGGAAGTTAGTCTTAGTATGAGGGAATCCGTTTTTCTTCTTACTTACCATTCAACCAAAGTCTTCGACAACGGCCTCCTCCATTAACATACACTAATTTAATTAATTCCCTAATTTAATTAACTAAAAGTACTACTTTACATTTTATTCGTCGACAAAATGTCAGACAGTCGACTGATGATTTTTCTTGAAATCATTAATTCATTATACTATATCAGAGTTAGTGTGTCCTCGGATGATTATACGGTAGTAGGCCTACTGCACCTTGTTTTTATTTATTACACACAGTCTCCAGTAAAGTTAAACAAATTAAGTATACTCAATCAAAAGTAGGTTGTTTATAAACAATCAAACGATATTGCTTAATCCTCATTCCTTGAAGACTTTACCGCAAAACCAAATAATATAAATGCTACCATGTCTAGCTGAGGTTAATACATTTTTTAATAATAAAAGATCCAAGTTGAAATTAAAATGTTAAATAACGAGATGCGGGAACTAAAGACTGGAAAAGTTTGAAGAAAGTAACGACTCGTTTGCATCTCAGCAGGAACTAAAGAAGCGGGAAATGTCACCCTGGCCTGTTGTTTATTACATATACTAACTAAGTCGCTAGGCGGGCACTAACGTCCTATGGGACATTAGTGCCCGCGATAATGAGACTAAGTGACCGCGGGCACTAAAGGTACTGAGACATTAGTGCCCGCGGGAACTAATGTCTCGCGGGCACTAACGTCCCAAGACCGTTCGTTGATGTCAGCGGTAATCAAAATCATTTTGCGCACAGACACACATGCCCATAACCAGGGGGGGGGGGTCGTTGGTTCGAACGAACCGCCCTTTTGAGAAAAGTGCCATTTTATACGAACACATGTTTGAGAAATGTGCCCTTTTTTATACTCACCTTTTTGAAAATATCAAATCCCCCCCCCCCCCCACCCTATTCTTACTTTAATATGCTCTGGCTAAACCAATGTATATTTCTCATTTAAACAAATTAAAAAAGTGCCCTTTTTTGAAAAAACGAACCGCCCTTTTAAAATTCTGGCTACGGGCCTGAAACACCGCTCGAATACCGCAGGGTCGTTCGCGGTGTACAGCCGCTGGCCCTGCGGTACACCGTGCTGTGTACCACTGGGGACCCTGTGGTACACCGCGCGGTTTACCGTTCCGTTGGATGTGAACGGACCTTTAGGCGTATTGGACCTCGGCTATTTATAATTATGTCGCAATGTCGTCATGCTTCTGTTTGGAATTCCCTCAACGTTACCTTTCCACCAAAACAACTAAAATACTATGATAGCTAAAGGATTGAACACGAAAATAATAAAAGTTATACTTCCCACCCCGCCCAGTACTGCTATTAATGGTAATACTATATTGTCTAAATTAACGTTATATTTGTTTTATATACTTAAGTTAAATTTATTTCCATGTAATTAGTTTACAAAATGTCAATTATTTTAATGAGGCGTAAGTACGCAGAAGTTGAGTAATTGCTGGGTTCGTACAATTTAACAGTTAGAATTTTGCCAAAGAAAACTTTTCTCAGAAATGATGTCAGTAAATTAACATTTTAGATTAAATGGTCACTATAATGCCTGTTTAGTTGCTCTCTGTTCAGTTGTTGTGGGCTGGTCAACAGTTTAGTTGTTGTGCTGTTAGTTGGTGGAATAAAATATTTATCCATTTGATGTGACCCCGGCACGACGGGTGCATGAGGGAGTTGATTTTTCATAAGATTCTACCGCCCTACGCCTACAGTATATCCGTTAATTATCCGTTAATAGATGGGATTCATCGTAAAGATGCTGAACCAGGGCGTTTGTAATGAGGAAGTGTACCTCTTTCTTTCCTTATAAGTAAGGAATTTTTATTAATATTTCGGGAAGGGTTCACTAATGAAGGTTTTGCGAATTTAAAAATCGACTAGGATATTTCCAATCAGTTCACTATTCACCGCTACTGCGTTCTTATCGAATGGAGGTACGCACGAGAATAACGTAATCTCCAGTCAAGTGAAATAGACTCGTTTGTTTTGGTTAGGAAAAACCCCCACTGAAACCTGTTCATTTATTTTAATGTTTTAAATTAAATTAATGTTCTAAACTCATTATTTGTGTTTGCGGTCATTTTGCGCCATTAACTCAAAAATACAATGGCAATAGGGGCCAAAAGGGCGGGATATAGATATCTGATTTCAATAGAAAATTCTAGAAAAATATGTTTTATAATTTACTCTTCTTTGTTGAAAAAGATACGGACAATAATGCAGCGCTGAATAAGATTTTAACATTGGTTTTGTGTTCCGAACATTACAAAAAATATAGCGACAAAACAACACATCAGCTATCAGCATTCTTAACTTAATGTCGGCTTGTGCTCTCACTCACTCACTCACTCACTCACTCACTCACTCACTCACTCACTCACTCACTCACTCACTCACTCACTCACTCACTCACTCACTCACTCACTCACTCACTCACTCACTCACTCACTCACTCACTCACTCACTCACTCACTCACTCACTCACTCACTCACTCACTCACTCACTCACTCACTCACTCACTCACTCACTACCTCAGCAACGTACGTCCATCATCACAAATAAAGTACTTCAGATTGTGCCACATTCTCCATTAATATGCTACATGAGTAAACCATTCCGTCTGACTGCCAATCAAAGAATTCATTCTCGCTTTACTATATTGTGAATCAAATACCGTAGAGATTGAATTTTTAGGTTGGGAAAACGGCGGCCATTGTGTTCTACCGGTACCGTACAAGTCAACCTCAATGAAGTAATTAACTATTTACATACTTGTGTGTAAAGTAGCACTTTACAGTGTGATGATCCGAGTGGCTTTGTTACACAAACGAGCGTTAGTGAGTGAGTGAAAATAAAGCCACGAGGATCAGAACACTGTACTAATAACTATTTACATACTTGTGTGTAAAGTAGCACTTTACAGTGTAATGATCCGAGTGTCTTTGTTACACGAACGACCGTTAGTGAGTGAGTGAAAATAAAGCCACGAGGATCAGAACACTGTAAAGTACTTTGCAACAAGTACGTATGTAGTTTTATTCCAAAATTGTAACATTACGAAATGATTGTATATATATTATAAGTGATAGAAACTGCACAAATTATATTAGTTGCTGTATAAATAAATGTAAAAATGACATAAATTATGTTATAAATAAGTTAGCTTATATTTATGGTGGCGTTTGGAGCCATGTTATAATAATATAGCTAGGCCCTACTGGTTATTAATAGCTATACCCCGCCTACCGGTAGGTATTGCAGTACTGTAGGCCTATCTGGCTATCAGGCAAATACCACCTATTGTCAACGTGGTAACCAATGACGGCGTGTTGTAATGTCCGCTACAGGGACATTACTTAACTGAATAACACCAATACAATACTAAATGTACAGGCCAATACAATGCTGAATGTCCTCAAAAGTTGTAGTGCTAAATAACAACTCGCTGTTAATATATACTAACGGCGTTGAGTAATTTTACAATTTTGGAATAATAACTATGGATTCGAAATGCCACTTCCCTATTGATTTCCTTTCACTGTTGTCGGTGTGAGTGAGGCTCCAACCACATTCCTGTGTTACACAATTAAAAAAAGTTGTTTAAAGCAATGCAAAAGCTAAATATATAATATATTATAAATTGGGCACATAGATAATATCATTACATAACACATTTAAAAACATACTGTATGCATCAATTTTCCAAACAAAACACAAGACTGAAAAAATTTATACAAATTTAATTACCGTTTTATTAAATGTAAAAAAATACATATAATTTCATAGCCAAAAATAAATAGGCGAAAGTTCCGATAGACAGAAAAACTAGCGGTGAATAATATTCCAGAGACACCAGTGAATTAAGATTACAAATTGACTAAAATCTTGATTTGATACCGTAGTCGCTCTAGTTTTTAGTTATTTATCTCAGTTTTTCTGTCTTTATATTCATGAATGAATAAGTTTGATATGGATAAAATTAAGTACCGGTATAAAACATAATTAATAGATAGGATTGGCTACAAAATATGGTATATAAGAGAAAGGACAATGTAACTTTGACACGCCATGACACCATACTGATCAGAAACTCTCGTAAATAGCAGCAGAAGTCCAGTGTGGGTAAAAGTTAATTAATTCACATAATTTAATAACTAAATATTATACAGTATTACTTAGCAAAATTTAGAAATAGGCACCATAATTAGTTGACAGCATCAGATGTTTACTTACCTGTGACACCTTTAATGCCCCAATCCTGATTCAGACACACATTTGTTACATTGTTTAGGAAATAAGTACGATTTGTACTCATTAGAGTCATTACTAAAATTGACTAGAATATAATGTATATTTACCATAATGAAAGTGTGACAAATAAAAAAATATGTAAAAATAAGAGTCATTAAAACTATCATTTCAAGCAAAGAACATCAAAAGTGCAAAATAATGCATAAAGAATGGAAATAATTGCAGAGGATTGTTTAATATACTAAATGTTACTTATGGTTGTGTATAGGAGGTCATTGGGCATATAAAATATAACTTAATAACAATTAATACCTTTTATAAATGTATTAATGAAATCAAGTTTATACAATCTCTGTAAATGCAATGCCAAGCATATCGAGTGAGAATTACAGGGTTGATTTGAAATACATTTTCATCACCTCACCATATCGCACAATAAAATATTTACTAAGTACAATAACTAAGTTTCAGCTAAAAACAATAATATACTTGAAGTTAATGTCTCTTTCAATGTACCAATCATTGGGAAAGGATTATGCAACATTATTGTATATATATAGTATACAGTATATTCATGTTAATTATTATACATACGTACAGTACACACACACATTCATAAACACCACGCCCAAACTATAAAGAAAAAGGAATATGATACCCTTTGTAATTAATTAAATGATTATTATATGTCGCTTAAAGCGAATCCAAAATCGCGGTCGTTTATTCTACATCACCAAACTGGCAAGTCAATAGGCCGAAAAAGTAAAATCTAAGGTTGGGAGCTCAACATGGTTTGATGAAAAAAAAATAAAAATGCAGGAACACTAACACCTGCTAGCTGCTGATATTGTTTCGTTTTATATAACGGGAAACGAGAATAGGAACCCCCGAATTGGAAAATATAGAAACCTCTAATTTCAGTGTTTCAAATTTGAGAGATGCTTAATTGGGATTAGGGTACCTTCTCAGAATCCCGTTCAAAACTTTTGTATTCAATTATATTTATTTAATAAATTGCTACAATAAAAGTTAAAAACCTTGACAGGGTTGGGTTGGGTAGCCTAGAATATAAACTTAAAGGTGTAAAATGAGAAAAAATCTTACCAAAAAGAACCATAGTAGTTGGAGATGGTATATTGCACGTTCGTATGAGCTGGCAAGTAATAAAAACAGGAATTACATTTCGATGGGGAGGCAGTAAAAGAGGTACAAGCTAGTAGAGCGAAAGTAAAGTAGGCCCACACAATAGTCACCATCGTCCCTAGACGAGAGGGGATGGGACGTATTGCACAGTTCCCATAACAACCAGTGGACGCCTAGCAGCCTATGGAGTGGGTCCACTGTGTTGGTTAGGTTCGGAGGTGACGGAGGCGGCCTATGGAGTGGGTCCACTGTGTTGGTTAGGTTCGGAGGTGACGGAGGCGGGAGTAGTGGGAGAGGAAAGATTGATAACAGGGAAGTTAGATAGGATGTCGACACCGAGGTTGGAGAGAACAGATCGGAGAACACTGACTTCGTTAGAGAGCACCTTGACCTGCGGGAGAACAATTTAGAGGATAAACATCTCCAAGAATTTGGTACGTCGTCTTATGCCCCGAGAGCACCAGTAGAAATAACTAAATTCAGTAGAACGTGTATTATATAGTATGTATAATGTATGTATGGTATGTATGTATATAGATAGACAGATTCATCATGGACTACCGACTTAGTATAAAATAATGAGAAAATTCGTATCAAATGAGATGATATTTAGTAGGAAAATACGAAGGGTGCGATTTTGTAAAAAAAACACTTTTTTAAAACTCTTATAAAAAATTAAAATGTAAAATAAAACATTTTAGGAAATTTAAATTTTTTCCTTTAATGATAACTTATTATTATTATATTTGTAAAATTACTGTTTCGTTCATCAATGACCTTAAATTAATAATTTTCCGCAAACATTATATGTCGCCAATCTGGAATTTATTGTCAGTATTGCCAGAAAGATATAATAATAAGATAATAGAAAGATAATTTATTATATACCTCAACTTTTAATTGGTCATTTTCTTTAGAAAGGTCGGATACACGCAGCAGTGTGTTAGACAGGCGATCCTTCGCTTTAATTCGACTGCGTCGAACAGCTAAGTTGTTCCGTTCTCTCCGACGGTTGTAATCATCGAGAAATACAGCGGGGGAGTGGGGGGAGGAATAGTTGGCAGGAGAGTAGGTGGGAAGGGTGGTGCGGTAGCTGGGTAGAACAGGGGATAGGGAGGAAGGACATCTGGGAGGGGCGATGGAGCAGCTGAGGGGAGCGATGGAGCAGCTGGGAGGAGCGATGGAGCAGCTAGGAGGTGCGATGGAGCAGCTGGGATCCGTGGGGGAGAGGATGGGATGGGCGATGGAGCAGCTGGGAGTAGCGATGGAGCAGCTGGGATCCGTGGGGGAGCGGATGGAATGGGCGATGGAGCAGCTGGCAGCAGTGGGGGAGCGGATGGGATAAGCGGTGGAGCAGCTCGGAGTAGCGATGGAGCAGCTGGCAGCAGTGGGGGAGTACATGGGATGTGCGATGGAGCAGCTAGGAGCAGTCGGGGAGTAGATAGGATGAGCGATGGAGCAGCTGGCAGCAGTGGGGGAGCGCATGGGATAAGCGGTGGAGCAGCTGGGAGGAGAGGGGGTGTAGTTGGGGATGGGAAGGGATGTCGAGTTGTTAGGGCTGGGGAGGGTGGGGGAAAAGCTGGGAGGGTCGGAGGAGTAACCTGGTGGAATGGAAGAACAGTTCAGAGAGAAAGAACTGCTGAGAGAATGCAGCGGAATGCATGGCAAGAGGTCGTTGAACTCTATGTTAACTAAATCAGGAGGAAGGCAATCGGATGAGTTTGGAAGAGCCGAATCGGGGGAGTTGAGAGGCGAAGAGAGTTGGAATAAACCCCCGGGGATAAGTGATACGGTTGATGGAATAGGGGCATCGTTGTGATTAAATTCCACATCCTCATCGTATCTAAAAGTAAGGGAATTTCTGGTTTGGGTGGCACTGAAACGCTATAAAAAACGCATGTGTATAAAACACTTCACATATTCATTTCTACATTGTCTATATATGACAATTTTTCTCAAATTTCCCGGTTTCCTCGGGAAAATACCGGGAAAAATTTTCCCAAAAATTTTAAAGATTTTATGACCAGTACCGTCTGACCGTAATGGCTTTTTTAAATGATAAACATGGTTTTCTCAATCAAAATTATTACTATACATAACAGCATAATCTGAGTACGGTATAATATTAATAATAGAAATAGGAATAAATATTAAACAATACAAAGCATGCAAATTAACTTCACCATTTTTGTAGGGAAAGGAACAGGTTACAGAGGCAGGCTTTTCTAACCAAAACAATAGGCTAAACGGCCACTCTACCAATTGAGGGAAAGGAGCAGATTACAGAGGCGGACTTTTCTAACCAAAACAATAAACGATTACTTTACCAATTGAGGGATACCATATGGTCAGACAGTCAGTAGAAAAAATGTTAATAATGACAAAAAATTGTAAAAATACTGCCAACATGAGTCTGTCAGTCTGTGGTCTGAGACTAGGCGTCTAGGCCTACATCTCTAATGGAAGCTGTTGTCAGGATCAGGTTGTGTTTATACACCTGTACACACCATACCAATACTGGTGAACCGGTACAATAAATGACAGTTGACTGTAATATAGTAGTAGGCCTAATACTACAGTTGTTAGAAATTCAGTGCCCCTGAAACCGGAAAGAACCAAAAGTAAAACAACCAACGGTAAACCTGAACACACAACGCGAACGGGCTAATCTTAAATAATTAATACCTCATATGATAAATTTACCATACGAAGATAAATTTGAGTCCATGAAATTATTAATGATCGGGGCCTACCAGTAAGAACTCTGATTTATAACTTGACCACATACCCATCTGTCACGTTTGAAGAATAGCCATATTCCTGAGGTCTACTCTGTATGGAGGACCTCAAGTAATCGGCAGAACAAAGATAGAAAAGGCCGGCAGAATCGTCGTGGTCGAATGTGGTCCCAATACCAGGGGTCAACGTTGATAAGGAGACAGCCCGGGAAATAGCGCCCTGTCGCTGAATGGTGAGTGCTTGATGGCTGAACTGTTCATAACAAAGTAACCACAAACGTAACTCAGACTGAGTTCGAACAACTCTGCAACTACAAGGACCTATTGGCCTACGTATATAACGGTAATGTAACAACGTTACGGTCCTACGAATTACAGATTCATTGATGATCCCATTACAAATCCCATCACCAGACGGGCAGAAGTTCAAATTTCAACTGAGTTGAAATTTAAAACTTTTTTTTTTAATTCAACTTTTAAGTTTTAAGTTGTAAATTCAACTCTAAAATGGCAGGAGGCTCAGAAGGGCCCCAAGACGTTACAGAAGGGGTGTTTTCATTGTTTTTAAGGATGTAACTCGAAAAATTAACCCTCATTACCGATGGAATAAAAACTTTCACCGTCGGGACTTTTTTTGAAATCATTTTAAGTGATTACATTTGCAAATTAGCTGAAATACTACGGGAATTTATTAGATGTATTTAATTACCGCTGAATGCCATACCGGTAATTATTATACAATGGAATACCAGTCAGCCAGTAATGGATTCCAATTCCATATTTCAGTATTTCCAAAGCTACTCAAAAAGTTGAATTTTAAAAAAAAGTTGAATTTTAAAAAATAAAGTTTAAATTTCAACTCAGTTGAAAATAGAACTTCTCCCCGACTGATTACTGCTTTCAATGATAGGCCTAAGCCTAACTGTCTGATATAAACTGATATAGGCCTACGTAAATTTACAAACCCCATCCATACACCAGTACATAGGCCTACATACCGGTGTAATACAGTAATACCCTACAATACAGCCTAGTCTCGGTCGTGGAAATTGAATTTAACCTGAAACAAGGTCCAATAGAAGGACCAATCATATTTCCAGGTGCGGCTCAAGTTGAATACCTACAGGAATAAGATTGGTCCTTCTATAGGCAGATAGGCAGATTGGACCTTGTCACCTCGTTTGTGTTGTGTTGTATTGTATTGTGTATTGCACCGGTATGTACCAGATGTACCTAGATGTACCGGTATGTGGTTTGTAAATTTACGTATAGCGGTATAGGCCTATCAGCCTGTCAGTCAGTCAGTTCATAGTACAAATTTCTGAATTTGGAGTTTACGCCTAGCTGCCTAGTGCCTAGCTGCCTAGTGTCAGAGTGTTGAAATGATTCAAAATCTTTAAATTGCATCTTTTTCTGGCATTTTCCTGGATCTTTTTATTTTCTGCGCCGAACGCGGCGCCGGGTGCCTAAAATCCTGCGCCGGCTCTGAGCAAAACCACGCCGGGTGCCTAAAATCCTGCGCCGGCTCTGAGCAAAACCACGCCGGGTGCAAAAAATCTTGCGCCGGCTCTGAGCAAAACCACGCCGAGTGCAAAAAATCCTGCGCCGGCTCTGTGCAAAACCACGCCGGGATGCCGGGTGCAAAAATCCTGCGCCGGCTCTGTGCAAACCCACGCCCATGCCAGGTGCAAAAATCCTGCGCCGGCTCTGTGCAATGCAAAATGCTGCGCCGGGTGCAGGGGTGAAAAATCTTCCACGGCTCTTCAAAGCTGCACCGGGCTGACTGGTATAAAACATAAAATATGCCTGTTATACTGTACAGTACCTATCTGCCTATAGTTTATTCGGTTATCTATAATACTGCAGCTGCACTAATAAAAAGTTAATGAAAAGTTAATGAAAATAAGGATACAGAGACGGAAAACCTTAAAGACAAATGCAACAAGTACAGTAGGTACGTTGTTTTATTCCAAAAGTGTAACATTCAGACATTACGAAACAACTACTTAAGAAACACTGCATGTAAATTTTTGTTGTCAAGTAAAGTGTACATTTTTTGAAATTACTCAAATGTTACAATATGAATTATAGAAAGAATATTAAACACTACTTCAGTAGGCCTAGTCCTTTTATTTATGTACTACGTTCTACTTTACTACATACTACTACGTACAGTACTACTGTGGTCCGGTATACGCCTATGCTACAGATACGGTATGTCTGAATGAATAATGACTAGCTGTATGTTATGTTATGTTATTAATATCGCCAGAATAACAATAAAATATTAATTTTTGCACATGTACGTACACGTACAGTAGATTAAAATAAAATGAACACATACCTGCAAAGTACGCTAATAAGCGTATGTATATGTACTATTGTAATAAAAATACGGATAATGGTATTCAGGTAGAATTAGTAAAATAATTACAATTATAGTTTATTTACAGTACTCACAGTTGGTGCATATTAATTATTAAAACAAAAATGAAATTACAGTAAAATTAAATTAAAAAACGGCAAAGCATACTTACAGTAGGTTCAAGGGCTTCAATAACATACAGTACTAAAGGCAAACATATTAATAAGGGACAATTTTACAATACTCTATAGAATACAACACAACAATACGTAGTTATACGTAACATAAATTTGGTACCGTAGGTAGTACCGTATGTCGCATAAGTAAAATATTACTGCTGAAATAAAACGAGCAAAGTAAAGTAACTACAAAAGATAGGAAAACAATTACACATAAAAAAAAACTGGAAGAAATTACTTCGCTCAATTTTGTCAATCCCGTTCATAAACTTGTATGTTGTTATAAGGTCGGCTAGTACACGGCGATATATTAATGTCGGTAGTTTGAGTGCACGTAGTCGGTTTTCATATGACAACTCAGCCAGCGATAGTACAACTGTACAAGGCGAGTGACCACACGGTGTTGTACTTGTTCAAGACGTTCAATATTAATCATGTCGGAGGAATGGCGAACAAACAACTGTCTGACTGTGTCGTATTCAAGGAGAGGCCGAACAAGGGATTTGTATAACAGGGTCATAGGGTAAACATCGGAGCTTCCAAATATGTAAAAGTTCTTCGTATTAAATGTACGACTCGCATGGCGCGGGCTGGAGTCTTTGTGCAGTGAGCTGTGATGCTGTGAAGGACAAGTCTGGTGTAAATGTAATTCCAAAATCACGTTCCTCGGTTGCCGATAAAAGTGTCCATCCATTCATTGTGTAAAAAGTTGCTTGGGGATTTCTAGAACCTAGATGCATGCATGACCTTGCACTTGGAGTCATTGAACTGCAATTTCCAATGGTTACACATGTGTGTCGGTAATAAATTGTTTCATTATCAATAGTGCCATATAGTATAAGTCGTTTTGTTTTATTCACTGTTCAACTTCATTCTGTCTGCCTGTTTTATTATATGTGCAGTTTTATTTATACGCTTCTATGACAGCGGTGTCTCCATCCAAATAATATAATATAATATAAATATAGCTTATACAATACAGCAATATTACATATTACTGTATTATGTAAATAAATAAACTGACTGACCAATAGCAATAATGACTGATCAGCTGATAGCTGGAACTGTGATAGCCTACCTGCCTACTGCATAACAGCATAAGGTTAAATACGTAAATAAATGACCAGTTTGCAGTCAGCCAGTGCTGCAGTGTGAGTTTCTTTTCTGCCTCCTGCATTGTTTACCAGTTGTTTTATTATTGTGTTGCTGTGCTGTTGGTCTGATGAAGGCATGTCTGCTGTCTCAGTCTCACTGTCTGCCTGGTGCTAGGTTTGGCTGATTACTGCGCCAGGCAAATATGTACGCCGGGTGCCGGGTGTGCTGGGCTGATTCCTGCTCCGGCGCCAGGTCAATTTCTGCAGCGTCGACGCCGGGAATATTTCGACGCCTGCTGCGCCGAGCGCAGCATCTCTACCATTGCCAGTGCTCCGCCGGCTACGCCGGCGTAGCACATCTCTGCGCCGACCCTTCCGGCTCACTGCCCGGCGTAGCACATTTCTGCGCCAGCTCCCGGCGCAAGTTCTAGTGCTGCGCCGAACGTGCTCGGCGTACATGTAAAACTTTTCAATAGGGCATGCAGCCCTTTGCAGCTTTGAGAGTCCGGTGTGGTGTAGTCAGCAGTCAGGTAGTGCTGTAGTGCCGTTGCCATACTACACGGTCCTACAGGCACAGGAACAGGACCTACTACAGTACCGGTCTGCCGGTAATATGACTATATAGTACTACCGGTATCTAGCCTGTCAGAACTCTGGCTGTCTGGCTGGAACTTCCACTAGCTGACTAGGCTGTAGGCTACTGCACTAGGCAACTAGACAGCTGGAATTATTCTGTGTTTCAGACTTTAGCCAAACATTAGAACGGCTTTGATTATAGAAACGTATAACTGTTATCAAACCAAACCAAACCAGTACGAACAAAACTGGACACACAACACGGCTCAGAACACCGCATTATTTTACTGCTATTTACTGTCGGTTATTAAGTGTTATCATTTGATGGATATGTTGTTATATTTGGAGAATATCGATAAATAATCAGAAAACCCCAATCTTCTTCATATACTGAAGGTTAGAGAGACCGGTTACATATAGCAATTGCGACTTACATTATAGTGGTTTTGGAGTGAATTTAATGCTATTTCATAGACCCTACATGTGTCAGTTGCTGTTCTCCTTATATATGATCAAATTTAGTGAAGGTCGGCAGATCAGTGTGCAGCAGTGTGCGGTAGTGTGCATGAGTGTGATAGATAACAAAGCATTTCCTAAAGAATGCGCCTTATACGAAAATCAATAGCCATCCCGTTGTGTTTAGTGTAAGTCATAACTCTGTTTACATACTTAGAGCGCCACGTCCTAAAGGAACTGTTAATATTTCCCGAAAGTGAATAATATTTGCCAGAGATTATATATTAACGATCAATCGAATAGTACAGTAGGCCTACACTGCAATAAGGTCAGAGCATCCGAATCCAGTCTCCCTTAACCGTGGGTGAATGATCGCGCATAGGCTGGCTTCGGCTAATGTAACTTTATGTGTATCAAATACTTGTTATAGGCTAAAGTCGATTTATAACCTAGAAGACACCTAAATTTGGCAGGTTAAACTGCTAAAGGTCTAAAAGCGCGAACAATAACAGTTATTGATTTCTTTATTGCAACGTAGGCAATAAAGTCGAAAAGTACCGGTCGACCGGTAACCAGTAGGCCTGACTGCCTAACCACCCGAACCGGTACTTACAGCAGTACAGGTACAGCAGTATTATTCGATTTTGATAATTATATACTGGTAGGTCTTGATATTTAATCAGGGACGGCCGTCCTGGTTTTTTATTGGGATTTTACTTATTTCTGTCACTTTTATTTATTTGTAAGTTAATATTGAGCAGAAGGCGTGTAAGCCTGCTCAGATTGTACAGATAATTTGTAGGCTGGATTGTTGTCTGACTGTTGTTAAGTCTGAAGAGATTGCAGTGTGTGTAGAGTGTATGTCCGATAAAGTACTAGTTAGGAACGTGGGGGCATCCAGTGCTGTAAGGTAAATCCCCCCCCCCCCCCCCGAAAGAATAAGTCGTACTACTCGGTTAGAACCCATACTAACTAACCATTTCGGAGTCTGCATATACTGTAGTTTATTTAGGCTTGATAGTGGTCTGCCAGCGTTTGGTCTGTATTTTGTTTGTGTAGTCTGTACGGGTGGCGTGATATTTATTATTCAGAGTTTATGCGATTATTCGCAACATTCACACCCCCAAGTTTATTCCTACAGTAATTGTGCATGTTATACATACCGTTATAGTTAAATTAACCCCGGTACTACATCAGGACTGTGTGGCATAGGTAAAGACTGGTGATTTTATGCTCTGGTCACTCCGGCAGATACCGTGGTTCTTTTAGCTGTGCAAGTATTTTTAACTGCTGGTTATTTGTTGTATAAGCACTTGTACCTAATTTAGGGTTTAGTGTACAGTGCTTTCTGAAGGTAATTAGTGTGTAGGCAGTATATTTGTGTTGTAAAGTGGTTAATAAGCACGTTAGCTATAGTAGGCTGCGGTAATTAACTTCTAGGTAGGAACACTCTGGGTACATAACGTAGTACTTATAGCGCTACGGCTATAAGTCGTCAGATGGTGGTATTTTCCTATCTGGACAACGCAATATATTTACTACTGCTTTATTATTTTCAAATACCGTAGTATCCTGTCCGTTTGTAATAACCAGATATTCTAACTCCTTGTTAGGCTGGTTTGTAGATTTCCTGTAAAATTAACCCTAAAAATTTGTACGTGTAATTTTTGTGTTTATTTAGAGATTGTAATCTCACCCCGCAATTGTACGTAATTTGTAGTAATAAGTAACTTAGGCAATTAGAATTATTTGTTTTAGTGTCCAACAAGTAGCACTTCACTGAGAGCGTACAGCTTCTGTGTAGTGACTCCTTCCCAGAAATAATAACATTTATTTCAAATATTGTCAAAAAACCCATTAAACGGGTATATATATATTATAAATCAACTCAAACCGATTTATAAAATAGTAGGCCTGTCATACAACAATTAGGTCTTAATATCAGTTGGACTACTGCTTAAATAACGGTAATAAAGTAAAGTAAAGTAACTAAGTAACCCAAAAAAATTCAGAAATTCAATTATTCTAAAATAATTGACGTACCGGTATTTACGATAGGCTTATTATATTTATTTCTATAAATTTAAGCTGAAATTATATACCGGTATTCTGTAATTAATTCTAGTCTATAATTATACTTATACTATAAGTGTAAGTTGTATACCGGTATTCATGATAGGCTTATTATATATTTATATATATTTGCGCTGAAATTATATACCGGTATTCTGTGACAAACCTACTCTGTAATAATACTTATATATATACTATAAGTGTATACCGGTACTCTAAGATATTGTGTATATATATCACGTTATACTGAGTAACGATATCGGTAATTAATTACTAGGCTAACAGTGATACTGAATTATTAGACTTGCTTTAACTGTAATTATAGCAGTAGGCATTCAACTGTACAAACAAACATGTCTGACACAAAGCAAAACCTGTCAGACAGTCTCCTAGATACAACCATCTGTGACCCAGATAGGAGTGTGGAACGTTTGAGACCGAAGTTCAACTCACCTTCTACTGTAAGAAAGATCACCCCTCCAGTAGTAATATCAGACCCTAGGCTAGTCCAACACCATAGGTCTATCATAGGCACTCGGGCTCAAGTCAAGCGGGATCAAGAAGCAGCTGTCAAACAGCAGCAACACCCGAGCCGAGAACTTATTTCTCAGCGGCCCGACAGCTCCAGTAGTTCGGATACTGTAGAGCTGACACCCGAGTGCGGAGCAAAGATGGCAGATGCGGTTTATTCGGATCCCCTTCTCATTCTTCCTGCAGCCGTACTCACTAGGGTATTGATTGCGGTGGAGGAACACCAAATCGATTGGGCGAGAAGTAAGAGATCGACCAAGGACAGTTATGCGGGATACACAAGGGAGGAACTGAAGTCTATTGTCGAGACGCAATGGAACTTCCCCGGACCCGGACTCCCGTTTAACTTATCGGAAGCTGCCTGGGATGACTTATACAGGATGGGAGTGACAAAAGACACTAGTGATCCAGCTGTGTGGAAGAGGTCGGCACCAGGATATGTACAGGGATTCTTCAGCTCTTTGGAGCGATTAGAGGAACAACTGTTTCAACAACCCCAAGGACCTCAAGAGCAGGGAGAGCTGCTTTATCAAGTTAGAGAAAGAATTCTAAGAATCAGACTAATCCTATCGGCCTTTGAGGAGGCTTCGAAAAGAAGACAAGACAAGTCGTTGCAAGTTGCCGTAAAGACTTGGTTTCAGCGGGTGAGTCTCAAGGTTCAAGGAATGGCCCAGTGGAAATTTCAGCTGGCTGAGCGCTCAACCCACGGAGAATCAACAGACGCTACCTTTTCTCAAGTGGAAAGCGAAGCGACAGCAGAGAAACAGCAGAAGAGAGACGCTATTGACATCTATCTGTCAGACTATCAACGATTTCTAGGTGACGAAGAGTTGAGGAGAAGGCTGGCTGGACTTCGTCCTAATAGTGAAGGAGCCAAGCTTGTGTTAGACGCAATAGATGCGGAAATGTTAGCTGCGAACCAAGCTAAATTTGATGAACGCCTCCGCATCGCTAGGGTCCAAGAAGAACAAGTAAAGAAAAAACGTATAGAAGACAGAAAGAAAGCGGCAGTAGCAGCGGCAGAAGTGGAAAGAAAAGCGGCCGAAGCGGAAAGAAAAGCGGCAGAGGCAGTGGCAGAAGCAGAACGGAGGGCGTTTGAAGAGACCACCCAACTAGAGTTGGAAAATCTTCAAGAGAAGCAAGACTACATAAATAAACAGTTAACAGCTAGTCAAATGCAGATGATAAGTCGATCTACTCCCAAAAGACAGGGATTTACATCATCTGATGAAGGCGATACCACCGATCCTGAAGGCGGAGGAAATAGATCTCGTCTAAGTAGGCGTAGAAGAACGCCCCACCGTCAGAAATTGCCTAATTTGCCCCCAGCTGTGAGAAGGCAACTAGCTAGCACAGACTTAGGTAGTACAGAACCCACAGACCAAATTATTAGAGTAGAAAGACTCCCTACTATAGTAGATGAGCCAGAAATAATTAGGCCTGTTCTCGAAGCCACCCCTTTGGTGATAGAGACACCTGTACTCCCAGCACCTACCTCTAAATTCCCTTTGCACAGCACTAAACTACCTGTGCCCAGCAGAACCACCCCTGAGACAGTTCCTGTCCTGGACTCCGAGCGAAATATCAACGATTTTTCGCCCGTTGTCCCTCGTCTGCCCGCTACTATGTTGGCGGCTCCCGCTTCGGCGGTCGAGTGGGTGGATGAGAGACGGCGGGGGATGGATCTCCTGCTCGGGCAGATGCAGGAGACTGTTCAACAGTTCAAAGGAACAGTAAGGGAAAGTAGGTTAGAGTTGCAAGAAGTGCAGCAGAGTATCGCGTTAGAACGCGATAAATTAGTAAATACACAAAAGGGTATACCACCACCCCCTGTAACAATGTGTCAACCTGTTAGGTCTGAAGTATTTCATGCGCAAGGTGTGGAGCCTACACGCATCTATACAGCTAGTGAAGTAGAAACTCCTATAGTAAACCCTATTAAGGGTAATTATAAACCTGTTGACAATGATATTCCATATAGACCTGATAATAATCCAGAAATTTATATACCGATAACTCGATATTAAATAACACGATGGCCCAAGAAAGTTTTACGCATCAAATGGCTAGAACCGAAGCCCGTCAAGCGGTAAAGGTGGGAGAGATCGTCAAGTTCAATGGAGATGAGATGAAATGGTTACCTTTTAATGAATATTATAAAGATAACATACAGAACTCTGTGCTATCTAACGGAGAGAAACTTAGATTCCTCATAGAGTGCTTGGAAGGATCTCCCAAGTTAATGGCGTTAAAGTTTATTGGACATCCAGATGGATTAAGACAAGTTTGGAATACACTAAACATCAGGTATGGTAATAGGAATAACATAGCTAGGTATTTGTATGCAAAATTGGTAGCGCCCCGAAAGTTCATTAGCAGCGGGATTATAGAGTTTTCCGATGAGATTCAGGAGATCTGTAGACAATTAGATTGGCTAGGTAAGTCTCATGAATGTCAGAGTTCTATGGTTATTGGAGCCGTGGCCTCTACTTTACCAAAGGGTGGAGTAGGTACACGCTGGGATAAGAAAGTGTTATATATGATGGAACAACAACGACGAGACCCTACCATGGCTGATCTCATGTCATTCTTAGATGGAGAGGTAAAATTACAGCTCCTAAAGCAGTCCAGAGAGAAGATACCGGAAAATAAGGTAAGTGAGAAACCCGTTTCTAGGAGAAAAGTAACACCAGTGTGTTATACAGACGACGGCGAAAGCCAGGCCTCTCAAGAAGAAGACAGCGGGAAAGACACTGAAAGATCTTACTATGTCAACAAAGCGCCTAAAGACGTAAGTAAATTCAAGTCTCGAAACAGTGACAGGAGGGAACACTCCTACGTCTCCTAAGAGAATTCATGGAAAAAAGCCCAAGGAAAGAATGAGTGTGCACAACGTTACTCAAAGTAAGGTAAGTAACATCAAACCAAAATGTGTGCTGTGCGACGGGCCCCACCGTTTAAGTGCGTGTGATGAATTCCTGTGGAAATCACTAAAGGATAGACGTGAAGTCATGTGGGATAAGCGGTTGTGTTATAATTGCCTCAGACAAGGACACCAACGGCGAACCTGTTACTCCGACGCAAGGTGTGCTAAGTGCGGCGCGAAACATCATATCTTGTTGCACACTGAATTCGAAAGAAACAGCCCGAGTCAGGTAAGTGAGTCCGAACTACATGTCCAATTCAGTGATGTGAACGACACTGACCAAAGTTCTGAGATGGAAGGATTCTATACGGATGAATTCTCCGACGAAAACGAATCCTGTTACCTAATAAATACCGCAGTGTATCGAGCACTTACGTATGAAAAGGAAACCGATAGTGAGTTCCCCCTAACTACTCCTGACCGACAACCATCTTGGAAAGCACCAACTTCCAACGTAGGAATCCGAGAATTTCCCGTAGTGAAGTTGAGAGTCCACGGGCCAGCAAAGAACTATATAGTGAACGCCCTCCTTGACTCCGGCAGCACAGGAACATTCATCGACAAAGAACTAGCCGAAGACATCTTTGCTGGACAACCCAAGTTCCGAACTAAGTTGAACATGTCAGGAATTATGCAGGTTTGGAAATCTACAGTAACTACAGATTACTATGTAGGCGCGTTGTCCACCCCCCAGGATGAATTAGGAGAACACAGTATAAGGTCAGTAAAAATGGTGGCGATAAAGAACTTCATAACCTTATAACTGGGATGAGGATGATTTCACCCAGCAGCATAAGATACCTAGATTCAACACAGACTACCCTGGAGTGCAAATACTCATCGGCCAAAATGCGCATGAGGCGCTTGAGACATTGGAGAAACGGCCTGCTCAACCGCAACCACTACAAACCTATGCGGGAAGAACTAGAGTAGGTTGGTACTTTACTGGCCCTTCCCGTAGAACTCTCATGGAAAGGCTACCCAAAGAAAGAGTCTACCAGGTGAGTGAATGGGAAGATGAGATCAGTGAGGGAGACGACCCAACTGAGGGAACACCATACTCCTCAGATAATGACGATATCCACCAACTCTTCGACGAGGAGAATACCATCGACCTCCTTACGGAAAACGAAACTTGGCAAAACCAAGTGAACCTATGTCACCTCATTCATCCAGCAGGACAAGTCGACTACAACGACGAACTGAATGAAGTGATAGATCGCTACAACGCAAAGACTCGTGATGAACACGCCGTACGATTCTTTACTCAAGAGGCTGTAGAGCGCAATTCCTACGATAAGGCCCTATCGGTAGAAGAAGAAAGAGCCAAGCAGATACAGGAAACAACTACACGTTTTCTTAAAGATCAAGGTAGATATGAGATTGGTCTGCCTTTCCGACGGCGAGAACCCAATGTTATAAACAACCGACCCTTGGCGGAGAAAAGAATCGCGCAATTACATCGACGCCTTACGTCAAATGCTTCAGCTAAGGAGATGTACAAGACCCAGCTGAAGAAATTCATTGACAAGGGATATGCGGAGCGAGTACCGGAAGGAACACCCATAAATGAGAGAACATACTATTTAACACATCATTACGTTCCCAAACCCGGTAAACCCAACGAAGTCCGGGTAGTATTTGACGGCTCCGCCCTCTACATGGGCCAATCCCTTAACTCCGAGTTGTTGCCAGGACCCAACTTACTCCAATCCTTGTTGGGAATACTCTTAAGATTACGACAATATTCAATCGCTTTCGCCTCCGATATAGAAAGCATGTTCTTACAAGTTAAGGCGCTGGATAGGGATCGAGACAGCCTACGATTTCTGTGGTGGCCTGAAGGAGACTTCAACCAGAAACCAGTGGAGTACTGGATGACCATCCAGGCTTTCGGGATCATCTCGAGCCCTTCAAACGCCTACTCAGTAGTGCGCACCACTGCTGATGACAACCGGGACGCCTTCTCTAAAGAGGTTATCGACAACATCAAACGGGATATATACATGGACGACAATTTAAAGTCCCTCCCATCGGTGGAAGAAGCTATTGATGTCGCTAAAGGAACGGTAGAGTGCTTGAAAAGAGGTGGATTTCGATTAACTAAATTCACCAGCAACTCCCGTGAGTTTCTGGAATCGATCCCGGTAGAAGACTGAGGAGTTAAAGATCTAGACCTAATCAAGGACGATCTTCCAGAAACCAAGACGCTTGGTTTGAAATGGGACACAGAGAGAGATATCCTGTTTTTTCAGTTAAAACAGCGAGATAATCCAGTTCGGACTAAACAGATTTGTTTAAGTATCCTGAGCACTTATTTCGATCCATTGAGATTTATTAGCCCAGTTATATTGATTGCTCGGAGTTTAGTACAACAAATGTGGCTTGAAAACCACTCATGGGACGATCCACTTAAGGGAGAACTATTAAAGAAGTGGATGAAATGGGAGGATTCTCTACCATCCATCGAGAACTTTCTAATTTCCCGTTCATATTTTGGTCATGTTCTCCCTACGTATTCCTATCAACTCCATGTTTTTGGAGACGCCAGCGATATGGGAATAGGTATAGTAGCCTACCTGAGAGTTGAAACTCCGGATGGAATCAAGGTCGCCTTGGTTACCTCTAAGGCATTGATAAACAACAAGTTGAAAGTTCCTCGAGCGGAGTTAAAAGCGGCTCTATACGCTACAGCCATCGGCCGGAATGTAACAGAACAGATAGACTATCCACTGGAGAAAACTGTCTATTGGACCGATGCTTTGCTCGTGTTGGAGTATATCACCAATGAAGTCTGTCAGTTCAGCGTCTTCGTTACCAACAGAGTAGCCATTATACTTAGTCGCACGAAGATAGATCAATGGAGACATTGCCCCGGGACGATTAATCCAGCCGACATCGCCTCCAGAGGAGCAACTCCACAAGAACTGATAGATACTACAGACTGGTTAGGTGGACCCGACTTCCTAAGCAAGGAAGAGAATGAATGGCCTCCTCATCTTACTACGGCGGAGATTAGACAAGCCAAGGGAGCGGAGAAAGTCAAACCTAAAACTCGGGCGAGTAAATCGAAGTTATTTAAACCCGTGATAGATCTGTCTGTACTACACACTTCCGGAGACGACGCTTTGGATCCGAAACCCCCAGCCACAAATAAGTCTGTTGTGGAAATCAGAGAGAGAGATTGAAATCTGGAATACCAGACGTCTCGCAAGGACTCTCACACCTCCTGCAGAGAGCGATACATCACTATAGTTCCTGGAATCGGCTCTGTAAGGCCGTTACATATTTAAAGCGATGTTTTCATCATCACTACTCCAAGACGAAGACCACTAGTGATGCTGCTCCACTGACATCTGCTCAGGTCCATGTTGTTAAAGATCTTCCCAAATACAAGATATCCAACAGGTTTCTTAAGGAGTAGATCAGTTACCAGGAGCATGAAGAAACCAATAAGCAGATACTGAGACTCCTGCAATGCTATGAGGATTCCGATAAGTATTTCCTGTTGTTGAGAAATCCACAGATGCGCTTAAGGGATCGTTTCTCTAGCACAATGATAGATGGGTTAATACGCGTTGGAGGAAGACTAACTAATGCTCCATTATCCTTTGACACTAAGTTTCCCATACTCATTAGAAATCTTGAAATACAAATCAAGATGATTGTAGATGTTCACAGTAAGCTTTATCATGCTGGTAGAGAACGAGTTCTTATCGAAATTCGAACTCGCTATTATTTTCATAAACCCCGTAGAGCTCTGAACCAAGTTCTTAGGAACTGCATACCCTGTAGGAAAGCATTCAGTAGGCCTTTAACACAGCGAGAGGCAGAATTACCTAGGGAACAAGTAAGCTTCTATGAACCACCCTTTACAAATACCAGTGTAGATTTATTTGGCCCTATTGAAGTATATCGTGCTAGGACTATAGTCAAGAGATGGTGTGTCATCTTTGTCTGTATGACTTGTAGAGCTATCCATCTCGATATGGTGAACGATTTATCTACCAATAGCTTCATATTGAGCTTACGCTGACAGATCGCTCGCTTTGGAACTAGTAACACGATGAGATCTGATAAGGGAACGAACTTCATTGGTGCCAACAATGAAATCAAGGCTTACGTCAAAGATTGGAACCAAAGACAGGTGGACGATCAGCTAAGGGTAACAGCTTCTAGCTGGACCTTCAACGCCGCCGACGCCCCTTGGTGGGGAGGAAGTTGGGAGAGATTAATCAGGAGCGTGAAGACAGCATTTCACTTTAAAGTGCCGTGCCGCGCGTATCTCACCGACGAACTTTTGCGGACGTTAATCTCGCCGCCTATCTCAACGAGAGACCGCTTATGCCAGTCTCATCGAGTCCCGATTCCCTGGAAGCGCTAACACCCGCGCACTTCCTACTGAAGAAACCTGTAGCCATGCTCCCACGATCGGAAATCACAGACGGAGACGAATACTGCCGGCAAACTTAGCAACTTATGCAGTTGTTATCCCGTCGTTTCGCTGACCATTTCGAAAAACATTATCTGCCTACGCTACAACTTCGAACTAAGTGGTTTACGCAGGAAGAAAACGTCGGAGACATGGTCCTTATTGTGGATTCAGATCTTCCACGTAAGCGGTGGCAGACAGGTCGTATCATCGAGACTCATATCTCGGATGATGGTTTGGTGCAATCGGTAGAACTCGTCGTCATGCGACGTAACTTAAGAAACCGGGAATTGTCTTCGAGACGCAGCAGCTCAATCGCCCAATTGGTCATTTATGTTTACTGGAAAGAGACAGAGATCTCTCCGGAAACTATGGAAGGCAAGATACTCTTCCCACGACCACTTCCCTAATACAACCAACATCTAGGTACTCCCCAACGTAACAGCGTCTGGAGTGGGTGTGTGACTATATTATTTTATATCTGTCTTTATTATTTTTATATTTATGTATGTATTATTATGTAATTTTATTATAATCGTTTTCTTTAATTTTATTTAGTAGAATGTTATTTTAGCAATTATTTAGTAGATTAGTGCCATATATATATTCGCGTTTATTACCTAATTACTTATACATTATATATTTAGTGCGACGGCGAGAAATAATTCTTTTTCTCTTTCCTTACTGTCCGTATTACATTATAAATACGTGACTACAGTAAGATGAAATGTCCGTACTTATTAAAGTACAATAAAGCTCCTACTATATTCAAGTATTATTGGTAAGTAGAGTATTAGGAATGCAAAATTCAGATCCTCGTGTCTCGGCTAAACCAAGCTCTGGGTTGACCTTGGAAACGACTCGCCTCTTCTCACTGACATTGTTTCTTGCAATATTGCTCTCATACCGTATATTAAATAATACATACAGTAGCGTGATGTCCTTTTAACAGTAGCGTAAAACGCAAAATAAATCTGTTAAACCCTTTGACCATCTGTAATTCTAGTCGATTAAGATATCGCGGCACCCACCGATATACTTGAAAGACAAAATTCTAGAATCAGTGGTTAACGTCCCCAGACAAGTTCTGGAATAAACCGGTGCCCATCTTAAATATTAACTATTAATATTTATAAAATCTGTCAAATAGATACAATAGAGTAACTACTTACAAGTTAACTCTAGAAAATCTATAAATTAAAATCTGTAAAATTTTGGATCCTTTAAAATTCTAGTGTATTAAGATATCGTAGCACTTACCGATACTCTTAAAAGGACAAGTTTCTTAGAATTAAGGATTCTAGTCCCCAGACATGCTCTGGAATAAAATTATGTCTGTTTTAAGGATAAATAATAAAATTTACAGGAATAAATTTAAATTCATATTTTAATGAATTTGATAAATTGTCATTTTTATACAATTTATAATATTCCCAAAATTCCATTAATTAATAGATCATGGGAGCGGAGATTCACCCTATTAAGTGTATTAGTGTGCGAGAATCTCCAATATATAGTCAATAGCCGATAAAATTTATAAAATCATGTATAAAGGGGATATTGACAATTAAAGAATTACTATTAAATAGCATCCCAGATCTGTATGCATGAGAATTACCCTAATTCTACTGCTAGCTTTCCATAATGTCACCATGGCAACAACCACGCTAGAATTAGAAGTGAGTTAAAAGAACAATAAAGCGTGCCCCATTGAATAGCATAAGGAATAATAGCACACTGCTAGTATCTAAGGATACATAATAATAACGTGGCATTCTGGAAGGCACTTGACTAAAGGACAAATGGCCCGAATGTGTGCGGTTTGTGACAGTTGTGTGGAATTTGTGCGTTTATAGGTGAATGTTACTACTAAAGTGTGTTTACAGTAGCGAGTCGCAATTGTGAAAGTAACCCTAACTCTGCAGTAAGAACCTGAAGTAAATCTTAGCCCTTGGGACGGACAGTGGAGTGACTCGCGCTGGTTGTTGTTGTCATTGTGCAGCTACTATGTTGGCGATAGGCACAGCGGCGACAGTATATCAGCGCTGAGGATCTTGCGCTGTCCGGGGGCCGTGAGGGGTAGGCAGCGACGCCCGCTAGCCTAATTATAACTAATTATAATATTGAGCAACTCATATAGCAGCTATGGCTGAGTTGATAGAAGATGATCTTGGTATCAGGGAGCGATATACTCTACCGTTGCAAGCATTTGTTGATAGCTTAATACGCGGCGACGCTGGTCCAACTACTACGGAGGACGATGGTCGTTATATCGAACCACCAATGTCCCAGGAGCAACTCACTCATGAATTGGACTATCGAAAATTCACTGCTCGCTATACGCATCGTAATGGTACGCATATGGACTTCTTAACTACTGGTCATCCTATCGATTTACACGATACGGACGATGTCGACACCGAAAGGGAAATGGTCCTATTTAAATATCCTACCCAGCGGAGTCGGAACGATAAACTGAAAATCGAATGCGAAAATTCTATTCGAAATCGACTCGAAAGAGAAGACGTTAAAGAACCTGATAAACGCGGTAACTCCAACGTATATTTGAAATTCTTGAGAGAAACATGTTAAAACCGAATAAATATCACCCGCGTTTCCGTGCGTCTTTGGTATTATTGCGATGAATGCCCAAGACCCAACCAACAAATGGAAAGACATAAACATCCGCGGAGACGTTGCTCTAAACACAGTTTTATTCGCTATATTTACGAGAGTTTCGAGCGAAACTTGTTCGATGTATCACCTACGCTCGCTCGACTCAAACGATCCTTAAATAAACCTATGATCAGAGTTCTGGAATACTCGGTCAGACCTCCTCACTCCCTAGTGAGCTAATAGTATCCTAATACCGTAGTTGATCCTAATAGTATCACGGATCCTCCCGAACTGTACTCACTGTTCAAAGATCTAGTGTTACCCAAACAATTAGTCGGTGGCACTCCGGTTGTGGGCTCCCTAAATATTCGCCCATCTTACCTAGTCGGATTGGGACGCGGACATCTAATATCGCCATTCAACCGTATCATCGTCCCAGTTTAACCCGATACAACCTGTCCCCGAGGTGGAGGAGAGAGTTGTACGAAACGCGTTGGACACTATTTGTCAAAAGATCGGAAAAGGAACCTACAATTGTTTAGAGAAACGTAAATTGCAGCAGCAAGTCCAAGCGGTAAACAAATTAGCTTTATCTCAGTTCGATCAGGAAATCCAGAATCTCTAAGAAGATATCGAACTTGGACGACTCTACTTTCTGCAAGAGTTTGGACAAATGTTTTCAACGACAAGCGGAGGAAAATCAGCTCGAGGAGAAGCATATCGATTCCGATAGAGCCCGAGAACGCGAGTTGGAAAAAATCATCAAACCAAGGAAATTTCTCACTACACATGGTCCACCTACCGCTCTCGTGCAAACGACCCGTCAGGGACCAGTAAGAGCTGCTGTCTTAAAACGCGCTCTCAAGGTTGTTCGACCTCGTTCCACTGAGGTTAATACCGATCAACGGGTACCTCGACCGGCGGATACACCGACCGTAATCCTAAACCTTCCGATGTAATTGTATTGCACCCTTCACCCAGGAGTTATAGCCCTCCTAATAAAGTGGCTCGCCCCAAAGAGAAAAGGACTCTTGCTAGCCTCAAAAAACTGCATAAATGCCGTCCGCGCAAGAAAGACTAACTGTTTAGAGTATTTTTATATTTTAGAAACTGTGATTTTTTATATTTTATAGAATTAAATCCCATTTTCTGGGAGTGGTGTAAAGGCTTTTGCGGACCTAGCTAGTCATTTTCCCCGCAAAGTACTCTGTAGGTGTTTTAGCGGACATAAAAAGCCGTTTTCTTACTGTGTAGGTGTTTTAGTGGACATAAAAAGCCATTTTTTCTGTATGTGTACTTTGGCGGACATAACAAGCCATTCTATGCCGCAATGCGCCAAAATACTCTTAATACAGTGTAGTTCAGATGACGACATCTATCAGCTGATATGTCGACGTGGAGCTTTTGGCTTTCTTTGTTCAGGCTCACTCACTCGACCAATCAGAGCGATTTTCATTTTATTTGCACAGAAGCCTCCGGGAAATCGCGCAATGCATTATGGTCTTTGTTTACCTTTTTTCCTGAGCCCAGAACATCGGCTGTGGAATTATTATGTGTTTCAGACTTTAGCCAAACATTAGAACGGCTTTGATCATAGAAACGTATAACTGTTATCATACCAAACCAGTACGACAAACTGGACACACAACACGGCTCAGAACACCGCATTATTTTACTGCTATTTACTGTCGGTTATGAATGGTTATCAGTTGATGGATATGTTGTTATATTTGGAGAATATCGATAAATAATCAGAAAACCCCAATCTTCTTGATATACTGAAGGTTAGAGAGACCGGTTACCTGTAGCAATTGCGACTTACATTATAGTGGTTTTGGAGTGAATTGAATGCTATTTCATAGACCCTACATGTGTCAGTTGCTGTTCTCCTTATATATGATTAAAATTAGTGAAGGTCGGCAGATCAGTGTGCAGCAGTGTGCGGTAGTGTGCATGAGTGTGACAGATAACAAAGCATTTCCTAAAGAATGCGCCTTATACGAAAATCAATAGCCATCCCGTTGTGTTTAGTGTAAGTCATAACTCTGTTTACATACTTAGAACGCCACGTCCTAAAGGAACTGTTAATATTTCCCGAAAGTGAATAATATTTGTCAGAGATTATATATTAACGATCAATCGAATAGTACAGTAAGTCTACACCGCAATAAGGTCAGAGCATCCGAATCCAGTCTCCCTTAACCGTGGGTGAATGATCGCGCATAGGCTGGCTTCGGCTAATGTAGCTTTATGTGTATCAAATACTTGTTATAGGCTAAAGTCGATTTATAACCTAGAAGACACCTAAATTTGGCAGGTTAAACTGCTAAAGGTCTAAAAGCGCGAACAGAAGCATTGACCCCTATTAAGGTGTCCCCCCAGAGCCGGATTAAGCTTATGTGTGGCCCCTAGGCATAGACTAATTATTAAGGTCTATTAACTATTACGGTGTCCCCCATTAATGTTTGTGTCCCTCATTAATGTGTGTCCCTCATTAATAGTTGTGTCCCTCATTAACATACTCAGTAATTAACGTAAATCCGCATTTTACACCCCTTCCTGTATCCAGTAACACTTGGTAAATAAATTGAATCCGCGTTTTAAACCCCTTCCCGGATTCATTAAAACTTGGTAATTAACGTAAATCCGTGTTTTACACTCCATTCCGGATCCAACAAAACTTGGTAATTAACGAAAATCCGTGTTTTACACTCCATTCCGGATCCAACAAAACTTAGTAATTAACGAAAATCCGTGTTTTACACTCCATTCCGGATCCAGTAAAACTTGGTAATTAACGTAAATCCGTGTTTTACACTCCATTCCGGATCCAACAAAACTTTGTAATTAACGAAAATCCGTGTTTTACACCTCTTCCCGGATCCAGTAACACTTGGTAAATGAATTGAATCCGCGTTTTACACCCCTTACCGGATCCATTAAAACTTGGTAATTAACGTAAATCCGTGTTTTACACTCCATTCCGGATCCAATAAATCTTGGTAATTAACGTAAATCCGTGTTTTACACTCCACTCCGGATCCAACAAAACTTGGTAATTAACGAAAATCCGTGTTTTACACTCCATTCCGGATCCAACAAACTTGGTAATTAACGAAAATCCGTGTTTTACACTCCATTCCGGATCCAACAAAACTTGGTAATTAACGAAAATCCGTGTTTTACACTCCATTCCGGATCCAATAAAACTTGGTAATTAACGTAAATCCGTGTTTTACACTCCATTCCGGATTCACAAAATATATGAATCCGCGTTTTACACTACAATACGGATTGCGTATTTCAGAATCCGCATATTACACTCAATTACGGATTGTATGTAGAGCCGGATCCGCCTTTTACACTCGCAAATCCGGGTCCTGATACGTATCCGGATCCTGAATCCGGATCGGCGTTTTACACCTACCCCGGCCAGTTCCCCCCCCCCCCCCCCCCCCCCCCCCTATCTGCTATTTGCACCGTTTTGCAGTACCATATAGGTAGGTCGACTAATAAAAAATAACGTGATTTCAGTAGTCAAGAGCATCAAAAACACGTTCGTGGTGCGTCGCGCAGCACGCTAACTTTGGCAAAAATTGGCAAAAAAAATCAATTTGATCTGGAGTCAAAAGTTCGAGAGGTATTTGGACCGTAACTTTCAAAAATATTGGAACTTTTTCTCTAGTATGCCCATACAAATTTGGTTGAAAATGGTTAAAATCTTCAAAAGTTATTTACGAATGAATTTTTCATTACAGACAGACGGACAGACAGACAAACATGAAATTGTGCCTTATTTACTAATTATAAATAAGTGTGCGCTAAGGCTCGCCATGACTGAGTGGCTCGCCCCACAACAAGTATCATTGACTGTACTATGGCGAGTAACATCCTACTGATACGCTTACAGCCAATATATTCTGATTATTTCCTGGGGGAATTGGCATCGCTCCACGCGACTTCACAGAAACAGCGATCAGTGTAAAGTAAATATATAACACTGTATATTAGTATATTTACTAAATACATATTGTAAATCGTTGGCAAAGGTCACGTTGTTGACCACTTCTAAAAAATTGAAAATACTTTATTACATTGTCATTACAGTTCACTTTTCTGTTCTATTTTTCCATTCATTGATTTACAAACCTCAACCTTTAATATATTACATTACTGTAAACATACAAAACCCCACAAACCAAACCAAACATATTATTACGATAGACACTTAATTATTTAAACCACCTTGGCAAAATAAGTTTTTCTTTATGTTTTTTTTTCACGCACTTCGCGAGTGCAGTTATTATAGTGGCACAGCGAGTAAAAAAAACGTGCGACAAAAGTGGACAAAAATAGTTTTTTCTCACATATATATCGTTAATTTATTCTTAAATTGCTACTTTTGGGTTCAGGGATAATTGAAAACAAAATGACAAATAGGTCGTTTATTTATGGCCATATCCTCCCAAAGTAGAGCTAAAGATTGTTATAATAGTTTTAATTTAGTAAACAGTAGAGTAACATGTATTAATCATTTTTAAACGTGATTAAAAGTAGTGAGCTTGAAAATACCACGCTCTTCAATAAAGTCGAGTTAAAAACAGCAATTTAAGAATAAATTTATTTCGATAATACCGGTTCGGTATTCAACACAGAAAATAATTAAACCAACAAAATACCATTAATAGCACAATAAATTATTAAGTCAGGTGTACGAATGTATTTCAAACAACAAGTAATTGTAAGTAAAAAGAACTGAAACTACCAAAAGTCGCCCCCACGAATAAACCATAAGCCGACAACGAAACTGTAATGCTTGCAATTTGTTAAATATGAAAAAGCATAATATTAATAATAAGTACTTATTATCAGCTAAAGTGCTTCACAATATTTGATAAAACTACATAGTTGTTGTAAGTACTTCAGAGTTTTACAATCCTCATGACTTAAGCTTTGTAACGCAAATCCAATCTCGGCGAATTAATTCTCAATGTCAAATTATCAATTAAAGGAAAGGATCCGGTTACAGTGACACGTTATTCTAACCAAAACAATAAACGGACGTTTTTGATTGAAAATAATAACCTTACACTCCAAATCTAAATTTCACAGACCTCCAAGCCAAGTTTCCGCTCATTTGCATTTTTCAAATATTTATCAAGATACTGTATTAACATTAGATAAATTAAAGTTTTACAGACTATAAATGGCCAAGATCCTTCCTATCTCCCTGTAACAAAACACTCTGATCAGCACAGACTTTAAAATGTGGCTCTACAGACAAGAAAGTAAAATAAGTTATTACTTTCTTTAAAGAAAGGACAATTTATCCTGAAGCTGAACACATTTACTTTACACTGTAAATCACGGAAGGGGTTAGACTGAGAAGTGATTGCACCCCTTTTTGTTGCAAACAAGCATAAACTTTTCCACAATTAGTACAGATCAGCGACGGGTATATATATAAATAAAAAAAGCTAATCGACTAAACAAACTGAACTCCCTTGCATGAATAGTAAGTATTTTCGGTATTTTCACCGATTTTGGTGGCTATTAGCCGGATTATTATATTATATAATTATAATTTATCTCCATTTCCTCTCTGAGTATTTCGCTATTAGTTTTATTTTATGAGAAGTTAAAATGATTTATTGTAGTTGAAACGCAGTTATGGGTGAGAAAATAAAAAAAGTAGCGCCATGTAAGAGTTTAGTTACTATCCTGCTAGCTGCTAGAAAGTCTTACTACCAGGCCGAGCCCCCAGTACGTCCCCAGCGGAGCCGGTAGGAACCGGTTACTACCGGGCCGATCCCCCAGAACGCCCCCCAGCGGAGCCGCTAGGAACTGCAGCGCTCGGCGACTCCGTACGAGGACTCGGAATCCGCAACGGTTTAACGAACTTCGGCGGCTCCTCTTGTTGCCGTGACAACTTCTCGGGACTGCTGAGGATTCGGGTGCGAGTGGCGCCGGCCTGTGGCGGCGGCGGCGGAGGCGAGGTGCTGAGCAACCCGATACACGGGGGGATCCCGGGGTTGATTCCCGTCGGGTACGAGAAGTTCCCACAGGTGGGACACCGGGACATAGGACTACCGATCGGGAGACCGGGACTCATTGGGCGAGCCGTGTTGTTGGGCGAGAAGAGCGGGATGGGCGAGGAGACAGCGCGGCCCCTGGGGTTGCGTTCAGTTAGTTCGTTGAAGTGTCGTTCGTCGTCCATCTCAAGACTGGACTCGGACTCGCTCAACGCCCTGTTCAGATGCTCAGATCTCTCCATCTCCCGATGCAGCTTCCGTTGCAGACGAACATTCTCCTCCTTTAGATGCCTCTCCTCCTCCGCCATGTTCGCCATCCTCATCTCGCTCTGCTGTTGCGATGATGACAAGTTACTCCGGAGTCGCATCACCTCCGCGCGGAGTTTCTTGATGCTAGACGCGAGGAACTCTGGCGAATCGTCCGTCACCATGGCGATCGGGTTAGTCGTCTCCGATTGGCCTGTCGTTTCCCCTTGCAACTCCAATCTATCCTGCAACATCCTCTTCTCCTTCTCCAACCGCTCCATCTTTTTCCACAACCTGTTTACCAGCATCTCTTGCTCCTGTTCCAATGCATTCTCTAAGTCAACCTTCTCCCTCCTCAACTGCTCCAAGGAATTCTGTTTTACCGAGGTTTCTCCTTGCAATCTCTCTATCTTCCTCATCAACTTATTCACCTGGAACTCTTGCTCCCTCTCCAACGACATTTCCAACGACGACTTATCTTCCCTCAACTGTTGCAACTTCCTCGACAGATCGTTGGTAAGAAACTCCTCCTCCTGCTCGTAATTCATCGCCAACTTCTCCTTTTCTTTCTTGAGCGTCTGTATCTTCCGCATCAATGTGTTCGAAATGTATTCTTCCTCCTGCTCGACTCTCGCCTGGATCGATACGCTGGACTTCCGCAACAATTTATTCTCCTCGTTTAACGACTTTAATCGCATCTTCAGCGTCTCCACCTCGATCTTTAACACCCGGTTCTCCTGTTGCAGCGATACGACTCGGTTGCTCAGTTGGTCTTTGGTAGCCGACCCTCGACCTCCATGTCGAGGTGGAACCGTCTCCATTCCCAAATCGCTACTCGCTATGCTCGCATCGCTCTCGTACGTTTCCGACGCGCTATCAGTCATGTTTCACAACTTCAGTGCTGCAGTGTATCAGTTGCTGTTCAGCCTGTCAGCAGTTGGTTTGATTAACTACTGAACTAGGCCTACATCCAGATATCAGTTCTACAGTTCAGCAGTTCAGTTCGGTCGGTTCTTTCTGAAAAGTGAAAAGATACAATGCTGCAATGTGCAATGTCAGTAGGTGGTACTGTATAACTGTGGTAGGCCTACCCAGTACAGTAGGTACCTATGTACCTATGTACGGCTTTATGGTACCAGGGCAGGGTAAGCAATTCCTGAATTCAAGCATATTTCCAATACAGCAATATGCAATATGGGGTCATTGGGGTGTCGTTACTGCAGTACTCTAGCAGAACAACGAAATCTGCCTTGCCGCAGCATGACTGGTCCTCTCTGTTGCAACATCCAAGTGTGAGATCCAGCTTCACACTACAGCTGAGCAACAGGTATGAGGCTCTTGCCTCTGATGTCTGAGGCGGCAGATCACTGTGAGGGCTATACTGCCTTCACAGAGGCAGTTAAGTTAGCAGCTGCAGAAACAGTTCCTGTATACCCTCGAAACAGGAAACGGGCACCCTGGACTGACAACAAAATTCAGAAGTGCCGAAATGATCTCTACAAGGCGCAGAAAGAGTCCCGACTCAAACAGACTACAGCGGCCAAGAATGCAGTTAAGGCTGCATCTAGGTCCCTGAACAGGCAGTACTCTGTTAATTTACAGGAGCTAATAAACCAACAGGTTGATGCCATCAATGATGCCGACGACAGCAGGCAATCATCCCAGGCATGGAGATCGATCAACTTGCTTGCTGGTCGAAAAAGCCAACCAACCACCAAGGTTAAGGCTGAATCACCAGCCGATCGCCTCAATGGTTGGAAGGCCCACTTTGAAAAGCTCCTCAATAATGACAGGGTATTGCCTGATAACTTTATAGAAGTAAAAGTGTCTGAGTCTGTACTCCCAGATATTCCCATTGGTGATATCTCCTTTGCAGAAGTGAAGGCTGCTGCAAAGAGCATTAAGACCAATCGTGCCAGTGGAGTAGATGGTGTCCCCTCTGAGGTCTTTAAAATACCTGAGTGTTTAAAGCTCATCTATCCCATCATAGTAGACATGTACCGTACAACAAGAGTCCCGCAAGAAATGAAAACAAATAAGTTGGTACCAGTTCCCAAGAAGGGCAACCTAACACTCTATGGTTCTTTTCGGGGAATCTCATTGATCTCGATTGCTGCAAAGCTATACAATAGAATTCTATTAAATCGCATCAGGGATCCCATTGAGAGACTGCTCCGTGGAAATCAGAATGGGTTCCGTAAAGGTCGTGGGACCATGGAGCCCATTTTGGCACTTAGAAGGATAATTGAAGAGTTATCAAAAAAGAAAGACAGGCATCTGGCTGTTATCTTTGTTGACTTCTTCAAGGCCTTTGATTCAGTCTCTCGCTCACGTATGTTCAGCATACTTTCATTATATGGGATTCCTGATGAAATTATTGCAGCAATCAGATCAGTATACGATGGTTCGACAACATTTGTGTCTACTGTTGACGGTGACACAGAACCATTTGAAGTGTTATGGGGCGTCCTCCAGGGAGACACACTTGCACCATTCTTGTTCATAATTGTTGTTGACTATGTTCTACGCATGTCCTTAGATCATCACAATGATGATGGGGTGATGATAACTCCACCTACTGGCTCCAGAAGTCGAGGAAATCCTGCCAAGTACCTAACTGATCTAGACTTTGCTGATGACTTAGGAGTACTCTCAGAATCACTAGAGGGAGCCCAACGACTCCCCAGCTCATTAGAACATGCTGCTTCTAGTGTTGGTCTTTTTATTAACTCCAGAAAGACCAAAATTTTGACAGTTAACTTTGAAAGTCCTCAGCAAGTCTCTGATCGGATGAGCATAAGCTCAAAAGATGGTATGCTTGAGCATGTGGATGACTTCTGTTACCTGGGATCATGGATCCGGAAGTCAGGTGAGGACCTTCGAATACGTAAGGGAAAGGCATGGGCAGCCTTGAATAGGCTTTCCAGGATTAGGAAGTCACCGAGAATTAATCGGAAACTTAAGGTCCGGTTATTTAGAGCAGCAGTAGTTCCAGTACTCCTCTATGGGAGTCCATGCTGGGCTCTAACTGCTGAGGACACCAAATCTCTGGATGGCACATTCGCAAGAATGCTACGCCGGGTTCATTGTGTCAAGTACAATGCACACATCTCCAACCAGACACTATATAACATTGGAGGTGTCTCATTGGTTCCCCCAAGCTTGACACTAGAACAAAATCGCCTCCGCTTTGCAGGACATTGCTTTCGCCGTGAGGACCAGCCAGTGCATAATCTTGTACTTTGGCAGCCTCATGGAATGAATAAGCATGGTGGACAGCCCATGACTTTCTTGAGACGCATCTTAAAGGACACTGGCCTTGAAGATGCGGATGATCTAGCAAATGTCATGGGTGATAGGGAGTTGTGGCGGTGCAATTTTGTCGATATGCCGGTACAGCATTCTTAAAAATGCAGCTGCAATGCAGCATGCCGATCCTAGTAGTAGTATGGAAGTATTTCTGGCCTTTTAATTGGCTGTTCAGACTTCAAATAAGCTCACTTTATCATTTAACTAACGCTCTCCCAAGTCCAGGTTGGAATTCATGCTGCAAAACTCGGAGGCGTACTTTTTCGCGAATGACCCCGAACCAGATGCGCGTTCGGGTGAGACAGGTGCGCGATGAGCAGCAGCGCGTAGCTCTGATGCCCACCACAGATTAATTTAAATCACGAAAATACAGAAAAAATTTCGCTCGGGTTTATATACCTAGGTACGGTGGCTGAAAGCGACCAAACAATATTAATTAAGCGTTTTTTTTTTAATTTCAACCCGGGTAGAAAATAATATCAACCCGGGTTGAAAATAATATCAACCCGGGTTGAAAATAATATCAACCCGGGTTGAAAATAATATCAACCCGGGTTGAAAATAATATCAACCCGGGTTGAAAATAATATCAACCCGGGTTGAAAATAATATCAACCCGGGTTGAAAATAATATCAACTCGGGTTGAAAATAATATCAACCCGGGTTGAAAATAATATCAACCCGGGTTGAAAATAATATCAACCCGGGTTCAAAATAATATCAACCCGGGTTGAAAATAATATCAACCCGGGTTGAAAATAATATCAACCCGGGTTGAAAATAATATCAACCCGGGTTGAAAATAATATCAACCCGGGTTGAAAATAATATCAACCCGGGTTGAAAATAATATCAACCCGGGTTGAAAATAATATCAACCCGGGTTGAAAATAATATCAACCCGGGTTGAAAATAATATCAACCCGGGTTGAAAATAATATCAACCCGGGTTGAAAATAATATCAACCCGGGTTGAAAATAATATCAACCCGGGTTGAAAATAATATCAACCCGGGTTGAAAATAATATCAACCCGGGTTGAAAATAATATCAACCCGGGTTGAAAATAATATCAACCCGGGTTGAAAATAATATCAACCCGGGTTGAAAATAATATCAATTTCGAAGGATAATTTCATACATTATTAGAAGCATTTTCGAAGCATAAAAAATACTATTTTTCGAAGAAAAAAAAGTAACTGAAACAACTTATTAATGGAAGCGGCTGAGTATATATAGAAATATATAATCAATATAGATTTGAGGGTATCTATGAAAACTTTAGGTGATAATCGAAAAATTCGAATTTGTTAGTTTAAATTTAAATAATTTCCCACATTTTCAGCCATATTAGATTATTCGTGTTGATAACTCTAGTAAAATTAAGTAAATCTAGATGCATTTAATTAATAATTATGCTTCTATGATTATGTAAATTTGCCTGATAAATTATCTTCGTTTTCGAAGACAATTTAGCAGCTATATTATAAAGAATTGATAATATTTTACATAGGAATGGACCAAGCAGCATGCTGGTAAATAAATTACCATACGCTGCGAATGCTCATCAGGTTTACAAATCTGAAATTTGGATTACAAATTTCAGTTCCCAGTTACGAATTTAAATTCCCAGATACGAATTGTTCACATTAATAAGTGTTTCTGCTAAATGAATCTGAACCCTCAGTTACGTTCTTACATCATGTTCTAGAATATGGTTTATTTATTAAATAGAAAAATAATAGCCTCAGGCCGCGTTCACACTACCGAGTCAAAGTCAAAATAAACTGCCATTGCTTATTACTGTATAATAAAACGAGCTCATTAAGTTATTGTCTCATGCTGGGGATATACATTCACTAACTACAGTAAGGTCTCAGGAATTCTTAGCCCGCGAGTATTCTTAGCCTGCGAGTATTCTTGGCCCTTGGGTATTCTTAGCCCGCAAAACAATAACGTTTATTGTTTTGGTTCCCCCAATACTCCTCTGAAACCTGCTCCTTTACTAAACTGCTCCTTTACTAACCTGCTCGTCCCTTTACTGTCTGCACCAGTGTCTACACCACTGTCTGCACCAGTGTCTGCACCACTGTCTGCACCAGGTGTCTGCACCACTGTCTGCATAACTGTCTGTACCAGTGTCTGCACCACTGTCTGCACCAGTGTCTGCACCACTGTCTGCACCAGTGTCTGCACCAGTGTCTGCACCACTGTCTGCACCACTGTCGGCACCACTGTCTGCACCACTGTCTGCACCAGAGTCTGCACCACTGTCTGCACCACTGCCTGCACCACTGTCTGCACCACTGTCTGCACCAGTGTCTGCACCACTGTCTGCACCAGTGTCTGCACCATTGTCTGCACCAGGTGTCTGCACCACTGTCTGCACCAGTATCTGCACCACTGTCTGCACCAGGTGTCTGCATCACTGTCTGCATCACTGTCTGCACCACTGTCTGCACCACTGTCTGCTTAACGTTTACACCCCAAAATTAATTAGTAAAACGATGGACAGATTGATTAGTCTTACTGTCTTCTGGTCTTAGCTCAATCAGTCAATGTAATACTTGGAATATTTAGCAAAGTTTGCTCCGGGCTTCTGCAGTATAAATTGCAGAAGCCGAACCGAACCGAAATTTCCAAACTTCGGCCCGAACCGAACTGAAGCCGAAGCTTCTGTTGAGCCCTAGGGCTGAGGCAGTTTTCGTTTCGGCACGAATGCTTTGAAGGGTCTAGACAGGGCGCTCTGCTCTATCTTGCATCCTTAATAAATGGTAGCTAAATGAGTACAATAACCGAACCATGTTAATTAATTAATTATTCATATCACAGTAAACCGGATTATAACACGTGAAATTTATAAAACCTAAGAATGTTAAAAAACAGAACACACACAGAGCACAATTATAGTACCGGAATTCTGCACTGATACAGTAGCACAATTAAGATTTAAGCTTTTAATTTTGTTCCACCACATATACAGTATTCTGCACTGAAATATAAAAATATTAATAAAAATAACTATTCAGGTACTGAACTGCAAACTGAGCTGCGATATGTTGTACTGTACCGGTACAGCGGTTGGTCCATGTGCACGTCTGTACGTACTGACGTGCTTGTGCTGATGTAGGACGTGCTGATTGTACACTTGTACAGGCTGACCAGGGTGCAAGACAGCAAGAAAATATCTGAATATTAAAATGTTAAATATTAAAATTTGAATATCAAATAAATAATTTAAAAATAATTATTAATTTAGAATATATTTTATCGAATATTTATATTTTATTTAATCGACAGTTCTAAAGAAATGCGATAACATTGTACTAATTTACTGCTAAATATGGTCCAGATAAAAAATATACCAATTATTAGTCAGTTAGTAGGAATAATATACTAATACTAATACTAGTAAAATATACTGGATGTATTATCATTTTACTCTGCAGTATTTGCCGGATAAAACATAACATACAGTAACTAAACTAGGCATAACTAAACAAGGTAATGATCCAACCTTCGAAAAGTCTACAAATGTATCCTTCGTTTAGAAGGATAATTTATCCTTCGAATAGTAGCAAAAATTATCCTTCTAAACGAAGGATAAAAATTATCAATTCATCCACCCTTCGAAAAGTCTACAAATTTATCCTTCGTTTAGAAGGATAATTTATCCGGCGAATAGTAGGCATATTTATCCTTCTATTTGCCGGCTAAAAACAAGCTAAATCTTCAGATTCTTCGAATAGTCTTCGAATGTATCCTTCGTTTAGAAGGATAATTTATCCTACGAATTGTAGACTGAATTATCAGACAATTTAGACGGCGAAAATGCTGATAATTTCGAAGAAAATTTATTTCGATCAAATTAGCAGCATATTAGTAGCCATTTTGACGGATGTGACTTTGCTGGGATACCATCCTTTGAGCATATGGTCATCCGATGAGAGACTTGCTGAGGACATTCAAAGTTAACTGTCAAACTTTTTGGAGTTAATATAAAGACCAACACTAGAAGCAGCCTGTTCTAATGAGCTGAGAAGCCGTTGGGCTCCCTCTAGTGATTCCGTGTGTACTCCTAAGTAATCAGCAAAGTCTAGATCAGTTAGGTACTTGGCAGGATTTCCTCGACTTCTGGAGCCAGTAGGTGGAGTTACCATCACCCCATCATCATTATGATGAACTAAGGACATGCGCAGAACATAGTCAACCACAATTATGAACAAGAATGGCGCAAGTGTGTCTCCTTGGGCTTGGAGGATTCCCCATAATACTTCAAATAGTTCTGTGTCACCATCAACTGTAGACACAAATGTTGTCGAACCATCGTATACTGATCTGATTGCAGCAATAATTTAATCAGGAATCCCATATAATGAAAGTATGCTGAACATACGTGAGCGAGAGACTGAATCAAAGGCCTTGAAGATGGGCGCTCCATGGTCCCACGACCTTTACGGAACCCATTCTGATTTCCACGGAGCAGTCTCTCAATGGGATCCCTGGTGCGATTTAATATTATTAATAGTTTTGGTCCATGGCTGCCATTAAATAAACTAATAGTAAAAAAATAATAATATACCCCGTCGTGGCCCAGGGCTGCCACTGCCCCCAGAATCAGTAATAGTATTGGCCCATGGCTGCCAACCTACCAGAAAACTTAAAAACATTGAAAACATAAAAAAAAACTTGAAACACAGTTTCAAGCCATTCGTTAATAAATTTATTGTCCCGGGTTCTCTCTTTAAAACATCTGATATTTAATTGAAACATCTGATTGGTGGAACATAATACTAGAAATTATTTTTCGGCCTCCAGTATTCGTATAATCGGCGATTCTACAGAATTATACCATTTCATTGGCCAGTCAATGTGTTACCATGTCAATAATTATCAATTCAATATACTTTATTACCTATAATATTATATACCTTATTCAATATACTATATACTCAATATACAAAATGCCGCAACACTTGATATTATGAGCCTAAAAATACCTAAATTTGAACAAAATACCCAAATTTTTGACGTCTATTACCAGAACTCAAAATATGGGGTAACCCCAAAATTGATGATCTCCCTGACTCTACTGTGTTGACTTGAATTATACAGTATATTGATTTGTTGTTCTTTTGTCTTTTAAGAAACACGCAAAACTCAAATTGAATCAACTTGAAGGGTTGAAGTGTAAATGCATTACAGTCTTGTATGTAGGGTAATATCACATTTGAGGCACAGTGGTAAGAATTCCCCTATGCCCGTGGCGAACCACTTATGCTTTTTTCAAAAGTTTGTTGATTCAGCTATGCCGTTATTAACTTATTAAGAAACATAATTATTTGAAAGTTTATTTATTAACGTAATAGTAGAGTATTAATAATAACAATACTTGATTAGCTGATTAGCATACATTACACTGTAATATTTCACATAATTACCTAATTAACTAAAACTGCTAATTAACTATTAATAAATGCCACAAACTGCAAATTGATATATTATTGCATAAAATGCCACAATTCCTAAAAATATGCACTTTAATATAATAATTGCTTAATAATAATCTGACTTAAAAAAACGTACTAAAAAATGATCGATTAAATTTAATTAAAAATTACTTAGGCCTATACTTATAAATTACATAGGCCAAATTAACTTAAAAAGTCGTTTTTTTCAAGTACTGCGCGAAGTGCAGATCGTCCTCTGCAGCCGTAAAATTTACACCACATTAAATACACGACCTAGGGTGTCTGTCTGTAGATTTTCCGGCAAATTGAAGGAAATTTGAGGAAATGGTGCACATTTGAAAACAGGCAAAAATCGACTTTTCGAGCAAAAAGCCATAAACTCATGATTTTAAGTCGTGCTGCTCGAAGCGGAAAATCACCTAATTTTAAATTTACACAGTTACACATAGGTCAGAGAGTGTCTGTGTGAAATTTGAGTCAAATCGGTCCAAAAATGGCCCCTGTGGGAAAGGTGTTTGTCAGTATTGTCACTGTGCCTCAAATGTGATAGAACCCAGTAGTATTGGTGGTTCAAGAATGACTGACATGTCAAAAATGTTCAGTTGCGATAACTGTTCTGCATTCTTTATCGACAAATCTTCTTTTGACAAACATATCACTGTCTGTGCCAATGATAGCTCTCGTTCTGATGTAGTTAAACACACCTGTCCTCATTGCCAAAAGGTTGTCACTGGGAAAAATTGTCTTGGTTGTGACATTTGTGGATCTTGGCTCCATGGTTCCTGTCTTGGCCTTTCAACGTCTGACATATCTGTTCTGGGCAAATGCAATAATTGCAAAATAGTATGCAATGTATGTGAATCTCATGGAAAATTGCAAATTGTTCCACCTGGCTGCGTCACCAGTTCAGATAATGACAATTTAAACTCCTTTGTGGCTAAACTAGAGGAGAACATGAAGAAGGAATTTGCTTCATTGAACGTAGAAATTGACAGTCTACGAAATGCAAACAAATTCAAAGAAAATGGGGGCTGGTCAACAGTGGGCAGACAGGGTGGCCAACATGCAAATAAGAGGTTGGTAAATGTGGGATTTGGAAACGAGAATTTAGTACCATTATCCGTCAATGATGTCAGTAGAGAATTGTCTGAGCAGAGGAAACGCGAGCGCAATGTTGTTACAGTATATGAGGATTGACCCTCCCTCCTAATGCTACTAATGATAAAGATATAGTTAATAGTTTTTTAACCAAGGAACTTGAAGTTGAAAATGCTGCGGAATCAATTATATATAGACGTACTGCAACTGACAATAGACCTTCTATGTTGATTGTACGGCTAACCTAAGTTGAGCTCCGAAAGATTATTCTTAAAGATAAACGTAAACTGCAATCATCGGGAACCACTAATGGCATTTTTATCTCTCCAGATCTTTCTAAACTTCAACAACGTCAGTAGTTCCTGCGGAGGAAAGCTGCTCGTGATGCACGTTTCCATTCTACTGTCTGTGAAGAAGTAAGGGATTGCGATAATGATATACAGGCATCTCAGCCTCATTTTCAATTAGACAACACGGAGACCGGGCCCAGCCAGGCTTGAGACAATGTGCGTGCACTCAGCTAATGTTAATTACAGATTTACTAACCTTAGTGATAATCCCAAGGCCCAACACAATCTTTGATGTTAATTATACTCATAATGGAGATGTTGATGTAGTTCCTATGTTGTATTATATGAACTGCCAATCTATCAGAAACAAAGTGGAAGCACTGCGGTTAATATCAGTTATGCATACTAACTCACCAATTATTATTTGTATGACTGAAACTCACCTCTTAACTGAAGAATCTGATAACATTTTTGCTTGCCCTGAACTTTGCAACTTTGTGATGTATTCCGACAAGATCGTGCTGGTGTAAACCGTGGTGGAGGAGTAGCTATGCTAATTTCTCGTGAATTATTCCCAGTTAGAATAGAACATGAAATATCTGACAGTGAATGTTTATTTGTTGACATTCATGCGTACAAGATACCTATACGCATTGGAACTGTATATATTCCCCATATAACTGATGATCACTTTTCTAGTTTTGTTTCAGACTTCAATAAGTTTTATCCAATTGACCTCACTATGCCAGTAATCATCACTGGCGATTTTAACTTCCGATATATTTGATTGGACCATCCCTACTCCATCTGCGGATTGTCCTTATCGTTCTTGTGCCCAAAACTTCATTAACTTAACTTCGGATAGAGATCTTTTCCAGATTGTCAATCGCCCAACACATATCTCTGGTGGAGTTCTAGATCTGTTCCTTGTTAGTAGTTCAAATCTTATTAGAAATATAAATGTTGGAGATCGATTTCGTTTTAATGATGTCCGGAGCGATCATTTCATTATATAACTGGTACCATGCCAACGATCTCACTAGATAATCAAAAAACCCCAATAAAGGACTGGAAAAAGGCTGATTGGGAACATATTTGTGGAATATCAGCGCATATAGATTGGGACAATGTAATAAACCCTAAAGCAGATCTCCAACAAAATATTGACTCTCTAGATTTTATACTTAAATCTATAATTGAAGATTGCGTCCCAATATTCAATCCAAAAAAACACAAAACCACCCCTGCAATCAAGAAATTACTACGTCGAATTCATTGTACAAAAATAAAAATAAAAAATAACTCAGACCCAACAAACACCTCGTTTCTGATTGAAAATCTGGCAGCTCTTAATAATTCATTGGAATATGCTTACAGTACCTCGAGTCTCGTCGGGGCATTGAAAATCGAATAATAAGAGAAAAGAACACAAAAAAGTTTTTGAGGTACACTAAGGACAATCTCTTACGTCGTTGTGGAATCCCTGCAATGAAAGACTTAAACGGAAAGGTTTATACTAGTGATGTTGATCGAGCAAACTTAATTAATGACACTTCCAAGTCAGTGTTTACTACTGATGATGGAAATGACCAATGTCCACCACCCAAACACCCTCCCGGTACTACACTATCATCAATAAAATTTGACAGGGTGGAGATAAACAACATCTTAAACAAACTAAAGCCTGGTAAAGCTTCAGGTCCTGACGATATACCTCCTTCCTTGCTTCAGCATCTATCTGTTTGGATATGTGGGCCTTTAGAGACGCTTTTCCAACAGTTCCATGATTGCAGCTTCGTACCTAGTTCATAGCGTCTTGCTCATATTACACCTTTGTTCAAAAATAAGGGTTCTCGTTCAGATCCGGCAAATTACAGACCCATCTCGCTAAGTTCGATACTTGTCAAAGTAATGGAAACTGTCGTTCAAAATGAAATTATGTCATATCTAGTACGAATAAAGGCTATCAGTTCTAAGCAACATGGATTTCTACAGAAAAAATCAACCTTCACTCAGTTACTTGAATCATCTTATGACTGGGTCAGGTTCCGAAATAATGGTTACCCAGTAGATATTATTTACACCGATTTCCAAAGAGCTTTCGACAAGGTATCACATCAGAAGCTTTTCATCAAATTACGGTCATACGGAATTCAGGGTCGATTACTTGCATGGATTGAGGCCTTTTTATCTAACCGTTACCAATGTACAGTTATAAATGGCGCTTTGTCTGCCCCGGCTTTAGTATCCCATTGCTCCGATTTTATTTATAATATTTATTAATGATATTACATTCAACATATCCACAAATGTGAAGCTTTATGCCGATGACACCAAACTATACCAATCAATATCCTCCACAAATGATTCAATGCTTCTCCAGGATGATATTAACTCTTTACTTCAATGGGCTAAACTGTGGCAGATGAGTTTCAATATCAATAAGTGCTCTATTGTCTCACTTCAACTTCGAGCGTTCCTACTTCATGGGTGAAACATGCCTCCAACATCTAAGCGAAGCGAAAGATTTAGGGATAATAATTTCATCAGATTTGAGGTTCAGTGAACATGTGGCGTATGTGACAACTAAAGCACGTAAAACATGTTGTCAGATTCGGCGAAATTTCCGGTGTAATCGTAGTAGTCAGTTTCAATTTGAGCTGTTTAAAATTTACGCACGACCCGTTTTAGAACATAATTATCCTATTTGGTGTCCATATTTAGATAGGGATATAAATATTATAGAACAGGTCCAACGAGACTTTACAAGATACTGTACCTGCCTGGTCTACAAGGTTTAAGCTATGCAGATCGCTTAAATCGTCTCAACACCCGATCCTTAGAGGAACGTCGTATTTTCATTGATCTGAAGGAGATGTATAAAATAATTCGTGGTTTCAGTCCTCTAAGTAATTAACCGATATTTCATCGTCTTCCTTCTCGAACTCGATCAAACGGATATACAGTAAAGTAAACATTCCACATTCCCGCAACTGTATACATCTAAATCACTTCTCAGTTCGTCGCATTGCAGTTTGGAACTCTCTTCGCTCTAATGTGGTTGGCGTTGATTCCTCATCCACATTTCAAACTAAACTCGACCTAATCCACCTGTCCTCTCATTACCAGGGGTCATGGAAATTAACAATGAATAACGTCCACGTATTTTAGTTAATTTATTTCTGTAATATCTATTTCTTTTACAAATAAAAATTTGTTTTTTATTGTGATGAATGATTTATTTTTACTGTAACAATTAATATAATACACTTTGATCCATATTTTAATTAATGTTTCGATCTACAGTACTAAATATGAGTAATGTATACTACTACTAGGATCGGCATGCTGCATTGCAGCTGCATTTTTAAGAATGCTGTGCCGGCTTATCGACAAAATTGCACCGCCACAACTCCCTATCACCCATGACATTTGCTAGATCATCCGCATCTTCAAGTCCAGTGTCCTTTAAGATGCGTCTCAAGAAAGTCATGGGCTGTCCACCATGCTTATTCACTCCATGAGGCTGCCAAAGCGCAAGATTATGCACTGGCTGGTCCTCACGGCGAAAGCAATGTCCTGCAAAGCGGAGGCGGATTCTGTTCTAGTGTCAAGCTTGGGGGAACCAATGAGACACCTCCAATGTTATATAGTGTCTGGTTGGAGATGTGTGCATTGTACTTGACACAATTAACCCGGCGTAGCATTCTTGTGAATGTGCCATCCAGAGATTTGGTGTCCTCAGCAGTTAGAGCCCAGCATGGACTCCCATAGAGGAGTACTGGAACTACTGCTGCTCTAAATAATCGGACCTTAAGTTTCCGATTAATTCTCGGTGACTTCCAAATCCTGGAAAGCCTATTCAAGGCTGCCCATGCCTTTCCCTTACGTATTCGAAGGTCCTCACATGACTTCCGGATCCATGATCCCAGGTAACAGAAGTCATCCACATGCTCAAGCATACCATCTTTTGAGCTTATGCTCATCCGATCAGAGACTTGCTGAGGACTTTCAAAGTTAACTGTCAAAATTGTGGTCTTTCTGGAGTTAATAAAAAAACCAACACTAGAAGCAGCATGTTCTAATGAGCTGAGGAGCCGTTGGGCTCCCTCTAGTGATTCTGAGAGTACTCCTAAGTCATCAGCAAAGTCTAGATCAGTTAGGTACTTGTACTTGGCAGGATTTCCTCGACTTCTGGAGCCAGTAGGTGGAGTTATCATCACCCCATCATCATTATAATGATCTAAGGACATGCGTAGAACATAGTCAACAACAATTATGAACAAGAATGGTGCAAGTGTACAGTATCTCCCTGGAGGACACCCCATAACACTTCAAATGGTTCTGTGTCACCATCAACAGTAGACACAAATGTTGTCGAACCATCGTATACTGATCTGATTGCTGCAATAATTTCATCGGGAATCCCATATAATGAAAGTATGCTGAACATACGCATGAATAATGTATAGTGAACTATTAATTGTCTGATAAAAATTATTGCGTATTTTTATGGCATATTTTTTTTATTTAAATAAATGTTCTGATTGAATTTACTAATTTAATTTTTAAATTGTATTTACTTATTATGCCATATACTGTACACCAATGTTTCGATGAATGTAATATCTATAAATTAATGTGGATATGTACTTTTATTGTGTTCTGCATTTCATTTTATTTTGTTTATTAATAGATTACTTGTACTTATTTTTACTCTGTGGTGCTTTGTTGCATGGCTGAGTGCATAATTTTAACATACTGTATAAACCAATAATTACTTGATTACCCTACTAACTATCCTACCGGTACCTATGAAAATGGTATCTTGTTTGTTATGTTTCGATACTTTTATATTTATGTCTATGTCATTATACTCAAATTCAAATTCATAGAGCTCCTGTATTCGCGGTCAGCCCAGCAGCCGGTAGTAGTAGGGTCTTGGTCCTCTCGGCGACACTTAGACCCCACTGACACCCATTGGGTGTCATATGACACCCAATTATCACCCTATGGGTGTCATTGGGTGTCATTGGCGCCAGACTGTCTGGGTGACACCTCCCAATTAGGCTAATTAGACCCTAATTGAAAGGTGTCATCAATTAATTACTACAATTAAACCCTAACAGGTGTCATATGACTCCTAATTAGGGTTTAATTGATTATCCTAATTAATCAGACTGATTAGCGCCCTGACACACAATGGGCATCAGTGTTGTCTAAGTGTCGCCGAGAGGAGCAAGAGGGTGTCATAAGTGACACCGCGGCTCTTTTATTCTATTAATACTTATTTATTTATATTTAATTTTAATTAATTATTTGTATTCTATTTTATTTTATTCGTATTTAATTCTAAATTAATTATTCATTTGTACTTTATGGGTATACAGCTCCCTTACTGGTAACTAATTACTCCAGACAGCTTTATCGTTGACCTTTGACCTTTGACCCCCAATTAGCTTTAACCAAGCAACAGCATATTAATGATAGTTGTATCCAAGCGCCCCTGCCCCCACCCCATGACAGCTCTGATTACTAATTACTCTTACATATATCCAACCGCCTGCAGTTCCATAGTCTGCCGCTAGAGGGCGTATTATCTGAAAATTAACATCTTCTCTAACTTTGTTATTTTCAATTTAACTATTTATTTGTACCTAATTTTAATTAATTATTTGTATTCTATTTCACTTTATTTATTCATTTGTACTTTATTTTAAATTAATTAATTGTATATATTACTTTTACTTTATACATTGATTTTTATTTTAGATTAATTAGTTTTTATATTACCAATGAGATCACTATGACATAATGTCTATTTTTAGCTCTATGGTTTATAGATCCCTTATCGTTAACTTTATAATCTTTCCTCTCGCGGCGGCCCCTTTGTCTTCGTTATTCAATGGCGCCACTCTGCCTACCATTGAATAACATTGGGCAATCATTATCTCGCCTGATGTGACGTCATCAAAGCTGCTCTCTGATTGGTTTAATTATACAGTCTTTTCTCCCTCCTGTTCCCTGATTGGCTAACCCATTCTAGCCCCCTCTATAATAGCCCCCGTTCACCACATTCCCAATCATTGTCTCTTTGTTTTCCTGAAAAGTTTTAATTATTTTCGTAAAAGTATTTATTTATTTTTATTTCCTAAACGAGTTACCGGTACACAATCACAATGGCACATTCAGAAATCAGCTATTCAAGCAACGATCTGGTTTGCAACGAAAATCAGTTTATGCTACAAGACAACTCGTTTGGTCTATATTTCGATTCGGCGAACAAACTCTTCCCGTTAACGATAAATACAACCTTAAACCAACCCATCCCGATTCCGGCAAACTACGCGCACTTTATTTTCCGTGCCTGCTACGAACTTCACGATGGACAATATCAAACCCTCGACGATAATAAACTTCATTCCTCCAACCACGGTTTCAAACTTTTAAAAAGGGACAACAAAATAACGTTCAATCTAACTACTTCGCCCGAGACGTTTACGATTCCAACTAGTATAGTCGATTTTATTCGAGAAAACATCAACCAAGATGTGGCAAATCGTCTACTGGGTTTAACCACTCTCGTAACCTCCTTCTTCTCCGATGATCGCTTATTTGATTTTCATAGTATCGCAAACTCGATTCTTCTTCTCATCTGGAACTCGTCGACTCCGACCGAGGAAGAGGAGACTCGTTTCTTTAAACTTTTCGATAAGGATGTTCTCACTTTCGGCGAGAAATTGAATGAGCTCACATGCTTTTTTGCCAATAAAGTCTCCTATTACTTTGGAATCAATTATAGAGTTGGCACCTATGGAAGTATTAACCCAGTGAATCCACTCGAGTTAATAAAGCTGGAAGACACTGTAAACAGTTCATGGATCACCTTTTCCGTCGCCTGCGCCAATTTATTTCAACAATATGTAAACATCTGTCGCCCTTTTATTAATCCTACTACTCACCTTGTCCTAAAACCGGGCAATTGGGTTGCTTTTGACTATTGCACTTTTGGGTTTGTTACAAATATTCGGAACAAACGCAATTTAGCGATCACCAATGGCTACAGGGTTGACGATGGAAAGGCTATTGTTTCTTCTAGGGGCATGATTCTTCTTACACCAAGCGAGGTCGGCGAATTGAAATGGTTCGTTTCAACCTTCGAGGATAGTGAATGTGTCTGCTACGATGAACTTAACGTATACAAAGACAACATTTCCGAGCGAATATCGATACAAAGTTGTATCAGTGATTCAGAAATTGATTTACAGATAATCGAGAGAAAATTTAACGAATCCTTTACTATAGCTAACACGATTCAAGCGCGCGAGGCTCTAATCAGATTCAAGGCTATGGCTATACAATTTGCTTTCAAACCAAAGCAGATTACGATCCCCAATCACCAGCGCTATCTCATAAATAGCAGTATCGCAGCCTTTATCTATAAGTTCAAATCCGAAAAATATGTTGGTATCTGGCCCATTTTAATGAAAGACGAAGAGAATACCACTTTTCAGTTCACCAACGGTCTCAATATTAGGGGCAGCGATTTTCTCACGATAAATATAACCAACCCACCCAACTCTCACTACTATCTCAGTCCTTACATTCATATCAAGAACAAACCAGCAGAAATTATATTCACCAATACGAAAAATACCAACACTATCACCCTATCCAACGACTTTACCACCGCGCGCCTTTTCGAATTACTAAAACGTTCTCTCAGAGAAGGCATCTTTCTCCCGCAGCAAACACACCTTAATCTATTTCACCCCCCAAGAAAAGGTTATCTCAACAAACTATTAAAGAGAAAATTATCGCAGCCATTAATAGTATCGGATCCTAAAAGGGTTAAACCAGTTATTCTCGGAGGCCAGCAACCCTATTAATATAAACAGTCTTTTTCAATAAAACTGTTCTGATTATATCTTTTGTTAATGTTGATGTTCTATATTATTTATTATTAATGTTGTTGGTAAATTATTTATCCGTTGTTGTTATATTATTTAATATTGTTGTTGTCGATGAATTATTTATTCTTGTTTCCCCATAATGTTTAAAAAATATAAGATGCTTAACCGGCTATTTTTCATTTTTCTCTACTAGTTAATCTATACTATGAGAGCGAGCCATGAAATAAGTGAGTCTCAGCATACCATTAATGACCCCTACTGCTTCTTCGTAATCAATTTGAATGTTAACCCCTAAGGCATAGACTATGCCTCACTGGGGCACTGAGGCATAGACTATGACTCACTGAGGCATAGACTATGCCTCACTGAGGCATAGACTATGCCTCACTGAGGCATAGACTATGCCTCACTGAGGCACTGAGGCATAGACTATGCCTCACTGAGGCACAGACTATGCCTCACTGAGGCATTGAGGCATAGACTATGACTCACTGAGGCATAGACTATGCCTCACTGAGGCACTGAGGCATAGACTATGACTCACCGAGGCATAGACTATGCCTCACTCAGTGCCTCGACTATGCCTCACTGAGGCACTGAGGCATAGACTATGACTCACTGAGGCATAGACTATGCCTCACTGAGGCATTGAGGCATAGACTATGACTCACTGAGGCATAGACTATGCCTCACTGAGGCACTGAGGCATAGACTATGACTCACCGAGGCATAGACTATGCCTCACTCAGTGCCTCACTGAGGCACTGAGGCATAGACTCTGCCTCACTGAGACATAGACTATGCCTCACTGAGGCACTGAGGCATAGTCTATGCCTCACTTCAATATACGAGCACAAAAGAGTTTACAAGCACAGGTTCAAATCCAACTACAGCTCTATATATTTTGCATTGAAGTGGAATACGTTAGATGCTGGGGGGAATCTGGTTTGCGAGGGATATTTGAATGGTGAGTATAACTATCCTTGAGAGTTAGTGTGACGTTATCTCACCATGGATGGGCGGGCGCTTTACCCCTGTACTCGCATCTGCTCTCTCATTGGCTGTTTAACTTTCCTCCCTCGAGTCCTGATTGGCTGCCTAACTCACCCTCGAACTCTGATTGGATAATCCATTATAGCTTCCCTCTATAATAGCCCTCGTTCAATGCATTCCCAGTCATTCTCTAAGTTTTATTTTAAAAAGTTTTATTTATTTTCATAAAAGTTTTATTTATTTAAAATTTGTAGAATAATTTAGCTAAAATTCAATATTTTCAATTGACATTGCTATATAATGCATAGACATGAAACTTGTTTGGTCTGTAATAAAGAAATGAGACAAGACAATTTATCTCGTCATATGGAAACACATAGAAAGGAAAAACTAATGGCTCCATCACCAAAAAAATTTAAAAAATCCGAAGATATTTTTAGTGAAGATGAAAAGAAAAAGAGAGATGAGCGTGATATATTAAATATAAAACAGACAATGGAAAGTAAATTTCATAAAGTTATGAATATTTTGAAAGGGATACAAAAACAGTTACCCCTAGAAAATGAAGAAAATTTGGGTGAGAAAGATGGAGAAGAAGAGGATGATGAGATGGAGAATGAAAATAGTGAGGGTCAGGATGAAGTTGAAGAGAGTGAAGTTGAGAACGATGAAAGTGAAGATCAGGAAGAGGATGAAGAAAGTGAAGTTCAAGAAGTGGGTGAAGATAGCGAAGGTCAGGAAGAGAATGAAGAAAGTGAAGAACAGGAAGAGGATGAAGAAAGTGAAGTTGAGAACGAAGAAAGTGAAGATCAGGAAGAGGATGAAGAAAGTGAAGGTCAAGAAGAGGGTGAAGATAGCGAAGGTCAGGAAGAGGGTGAAGAAAGTGAAGATCAGGAAAGCGGAGAAGAGGATGAAAATGATGATAATGAGGAAATAAAGAGGCAATTACTTGGAAATAAGAATCAATTGCGGAAAATTATTAAACATTTGAAGGAAAATGAAGAAAATAAAGAGGCGACATTGACCCAAGTCCTAGGAAGTAAAATTAAATTACAGAAATTTATTAAACATTTAGAAGAGAATGATGAAAATAAAGAAGAGATATTGAGACAAATATTAGGAAACAAAAATCAAATGCGGAAATTTATTAAACAAATGGAAGAAAATGAGGAAAATAGAGAAGAGATATTAAGACAGGTTCTGGGAAATAAAAGTAAATTACTGAAAATTAATGAACAATTGAATAAAATTAAGAAACAGTTGGGTAACGAGGAAGATGAAAGTAAAGTAAATCAACCAGCTTTTACTAATTTTCGAAGACCTATGATAAAAAACTCTCGTTCAGTAAATGCCCGCGCAGGACGACGCTATTGACATTTGTTTGTTTGAGTTCCTTTCATAATAGTATTAGGGCTATTTATCCAAAACAATTATATTAGTATTAGGACTATTTATCCATAACAATTATATTAGTATTAGGACTATTTATCCATAATAATTATATTAGTATTATAAATGTATTTACCCCACAATATTTATTACTATTAGGTCTATTTATTCAAGAAATTATATGTTTTTATAATATACTTTGGAAAATTAGTCGACTAAGTCATAATTTTTAAAACTTTAAATACGGGTTGAGTTATTTTATAAAGTTAAGA